>CM057819.1:105159392-105284457 GCA_030067965.1 Latrodectus elegans
TAATCCACATTTTTTGTCACTTGTTATCAAACAGTCTAAAAATGGCTTTTTCGAAGCGGAATAAAAGGGAAATGAAGATATTTATTCATTTTTGGCAGTTGTCTTCAAGTAGTTCTTACAGTACTTACTTTTCAAGCTTCGATACTTTCCCAATTTTCTTTAAATAACACAAGATTGTTCTATGATATGAACTTTCATCCTTTCTGCAATCTGATCCACTGTTAATTATGGCTCTGACTCCACTAGATTTCGAAGAAAGTCATAAGCGAAATTAACATTACCTCCTGAACAGGGTTCATCATCAATGCGGTTTTTCCTATTTTATATTTTCTAAATTATTTCTGGGCAGTCCTAACATTAATATTGTGTTCATGTACACTGTTAATTTTTTACCTGCAGATTCACCATACGAAAAAGCAATACCAATTATTTATATTCATATTCTGTTGCGTACTAAAATACTTTCGATATTTGCTGAAGTAGGTGATGAATTGAATAATATGTTAGTTTAATGATTTTTCATTAAAGGTTTTGGAATTTTCATGTACAAAAGAAATATTAATAAACTTTTAAGATTTTATACATCAAAATTTACCAAAGCATTTCTGTCAAATTTGAAAATAATGTAGTTCCAAATATTTGCTAATCATTTATTATCAACACATTGCTTTATAGTTTAAAAGTTTCATTTTTAAATATAGATTTATCAAATTAACCCTTGTAAAAAGTGTCATTCCAAAATTAAAATTGCTTAATCAACTGCAAATTTATTCCTTTCCAAATTTTAATAAAATGTTGGTAAAAATGTAAATCTTAAATTTTTTCTGTTTTTTTTTCAGAATCAAAAAGCATCAGCTTCTCACTGTCATTTGGCTCCCAAGCATTGCTGTGATCATGAATCTTCAACTTGTCGCCACTAAATTTATTTAAGAGGCATCTTAACGAAACTGAAATGTCATTTCGTGCTTGCATTTATAATGCTATACAATAAATGTATACATATAAATTTCTTGAAAAAATTTTGTTTTCATACTTGGTAATTGCAGCCTTTATTTTATGTATGTAAACAAATAAAACTGGATAATTTTTTGTCTCATTTGTCTATCTTTCTGATTTTTTAAAACCTAAATTGTGGTAATGCTATTTAATATGTGTTATCTGTATGAACAAAATTTTTGTTCTGTTTGCTTTAAGATGTAAATATAATGCTTTAAGATGTAATTGATAATGCTGTAAGAAATACACTGAAACTTGTATCAAAATGTAAACATAAAAAAATTTTTATTTATTTATTTTATTTTAATTTATTTTTATTTTTTTGAATTTTTGATTATAATTTATTTAAAACACTGCTTTTTTGAACATTTAAAAAAGTTACTTTGGTGCAATCTAACTTTCCTCTCCAAAACACATCTTGCTTAAATAATGAAACATGTCATTGTTTTTTCCTTTTAAAATTGTCATCTATGGGTAATCATTGGGAATATTGAAACTTACTTCATTACCTCTATATTTAAATTTAAAGCTTCAGTCAGAAATATTTAAAATGGGTTTTTTTTTTTTTTTTAGTTTACAATATAGAAAAAAAAGGAATTAATGTGATTTCTGATTCTGTTTTCATTTCTTTAATTTAATGTTTGTATTTTTTCCTCATAACTAGATAGGAATTTAAAATAGGTTTTGTAAAATGCGCACTTTTATGTAGTATAATTTATATTTTTATGAAGTGGTTTCTTTTAATTCTATTTTTTATTTATTAAATTATGTTATAGAAAAACATCAAATCTAAGTTTTTCTAAAAGAAACTTCTTAAAATATAAATAAACAATTTCCTTTGGAACAAGAATTTCCTAAGAACAAATTGGAGGTAACTGTTATAAAATTATTTGTTCGCCATGGTCAGAATATGACCAGTAGTGTACCATGGAAATGTGAGTAGCTCAATAAATAATTTAATTATGCCTGTTAATTTTTTGTATCTTGTTAAGACCATTTCGGATGTTAGTTTTTTGTATATTTATGCCAGCCTTCTCCATTGAACCTTGACATAAAAGTTCGAATTGGTTATCACTGAATTGCACACTTGTCTTTCACAAACTTTATAAATTAAAACACAAAACTTGGTGCACAGCATCTATAAGAGTTACAAAAATAATGAACTGAAAAGTTTTGCTTTGCTATTTCTTTGCACATGGCCATGAGATACCTTCCAATAAAATTTTGGTCACAATGATTAAGTTTGTGTAAAAACTTCTAGAAATATTTTTATGAATAATTTAAACATAGCTAAATAAATATATGGTGCCCATAGGTACAGTTCAAAGCCTTGAGTTGTTATTTTCAAATATAAAGCTTAAATATTTTGATGAATTTTGTTATTGAAGCTCTACGAAAAATTGGAAGTTAACTTATTTTTAAAAATAACTATATAACTTTTTTAATTATACGTTTTTTAACGTATAATTCCACTCCTTAACTTGTTTTTCTTGTATTACTTAAACTTTTTTTCTTACTCTTGATATCTCACGCTTCCTATTATTCTCTACAGTAAATAAGAATGTTGAATTTATTATATCAAGTTTAAAAAAAACGTATGCTAAATTTCAATCTCATTTTAAGCTTTAGTTGATTACAGCACCAATCCTGATGATTTTGTTTCATCATTTGTCGTTTCTTGGATTCAGCTTTTCCTTTTCCATTCAACTCGATGGAGTCCTTTACTTGCATTCTTGTTTAAATGATGGATTTCAAGTGAATAGGAAATGACACTATTATGCAAAAAAAGTAGAATAGAAACTCAATTTTGGAAAGAAAAATTAAAAGATTTTGAAAACAAAATCGCCTAAGCTTTTAAAGATCTAAATGTCAAACTAATAACAATAAGTTTTCATACTCTTGTGTCAATAAAAACTACTAAATTGATGTAAGCATTAACCGTTGTTTCTAATATGATCTAATGGTGTCAGACCATATTAATGAAACTGTTAACTTTAATGAAGTCCGATACAAGAAATGAAAATCTTTACAGTCTAATCCAAGACGTGCTGATGTGATTCCTATTCTGGTTGACTTTTAAGACAATAAAGTAACCTCTTGCTGCCTCCAAAATATATGAGACAAAATATAAAGTCAGGACAGACATTTGTTACATTATAATAAAATTAGTTTAGAAAATATGATCCATAATGAATATAACAGATCAGAAACTATGTACTTAATCATCTTTCAAACATTACAGTGCCGTAGTTAGTGTGCCCCTCTTTGCTTTGAATTATCGCTGATTACTTAAACAAAAATTATAAAAAAATAAAATGCTTTTTAAAAATTTTATTCTTGTCTTCCTGATTCATTTGTGTAAGAAATTGTGCCTATTGATTTGATTATTAAACTTACCAATCCGCGTGAACGTATCAAAATATTTTGCCAGTCCATGGAATAAATCCAGTAGGGAAACACTGGTTTGGAGCGCTGTTGCTTATCCAAGTAAAAATTTACTCAACTGAGTTGAGCCGCAGATATCAAAATAAATTATTTTATTATTGTACAACATTCCAAAATATTTTATTTCATTACAGCTAAAGGACACTTGTTTTTGTATTTTACTTGAGTTTTTTTTTTAATATCAATGGATAATTTAGTTGGCGCGCATTGTAGTCGATAGGTCATGTTTTCATCGAGCTGCTTGCCGAGATAATTATTTTTACCAGGTTTAATTTGGAAAAAAAATGACTCGTTTCAAAAAGGAGCTCCAAATACTGATATAATACACTTAATCAATCGTTTTAAATTTGGAAAATCATCTTCGAGGATATATTTTTTATAATATTCACACTATCTTATTCCCTTTGCACAAGCTTTTTAGTGTAATTCTATTAGCCCCATTTGTAACTTAGAAGGCGCTGATTTCATCTTTACATTAAATGGAGTTGAAAATATTGTAAGTAGGAGAATCTGGTGTTGAATTCTTCAGTTAATTTTTAAGGTCATTTAACAATAAGAAGTGAATCAAATTGTTTGATCGCGCAATTTATTTTTATTAAATTTAGATGGGAGTGGAACAAAACACGATTTTTCGATTCAGCCATCTATAATCTAAGTATCTAAAATAACAAAGATAACTTAAAACTTCAATTGGGCTGTAAAAAGTCCTCAAATGGGTCGCATGTTGCCCATGGGCCGTGAATCTGCCATTTCTGGTCTAGAACCTCCCTTTCAAGAGCATATGAATGAAGCAGACAATCATTTCATATTAAAAAATTTAAAACTCACAAATGTTTTTCTCCTTAAAAATGTCCATGTCCTTTCCTTTTACATTTCCACGTGTTGGAAATGTAAAAAGAAAGGGCATACGGCTTTGAAAATATTTTTTCTACTTCAACAGATATTCTACCATCAGGCAACAATTTTAAAAGGGCTGGAAGAACCACGACCTTTTGCCCTTCAATCAATCAATCAACAATGGCACTACAACCCTGTGTGGGTCCTGGCCTTCTCAATGAGCTTATTCCATCTTAGCCTGTACTCAGCAGCACTTTCCCAATTAGATGTTCCAATAGTGTTAAAGTCCCTATCAAGACAATCAATCCATCTGATTTTGGGCCTACCTCTGGAACGCTTTCCCATTGGCCTTGCAAGATTTTTTTAGGGGTGCGTTCAGTTGGCATACGAATAACATGGCCAGCCCATCTCATCCTTTGTATTTTAATGTATTTGACAACATCAATGTCCTTAAAACTTTTATATAATTCATGGTTATAACTTCTACGCCTTACCCCATCTGTCTCCACTCCACCATAGATGCTTCTCAAAATTTTCCTTTCAAAAATAGCCAAACGGCATTCATGTTTCTGTATCATGGCCCAAGTCTCTGAAGCATAAGTTAAAATGGGTCTAATAATAGTTTTATATAGTAAAATTTTTGTCCTGTGTTTGATATATTTGGAGGTAAGATATTTTTTTAACCCATAAGATGCACGATTTGCTGCAATTACCCTTTTGTTTATTTCTGGTTCCAAATCACCAAAGTTATTTATTTCAGATCCAAGGTAGGTAAAACTATTCACAGCTTCAAGATCATAAGATCCTATGGTGAATACAGAGCAAGGATGGTTTTGCCTTATGCATGACATACATTTTGTTTTGTTTTGATTGACTATTAAATTCATTTTATTTGCCTCTCGTACCAATGCCAGAAAGGATTCTTTAAGAGTATCAGGATTTCTAGCAATTAAATCCAAATCATCTGCAAAGCCCAGGATTTGTAAACTTTTACTAAAAATGGTACCTCTAGTATTAATGCCTGC
The DNA here is from genome assembly GCA_030067965.1 of Latrodectus elegans. Classification (NCBI taxonomy): domain Eukaryota; kingdom Metazoa; phylum Arthropoda; class Arachnida; order Araneae; family Theridiidae; genus Latrodectus; species Latrodectus elegans. The sequence continues at coordinate 105,164,696 of CM057819.1, forward strand.
ATTTCTGATGATTTTTTCTAAAGCAAAGTTAAATAATAAGCAGGCGAGGGCATCTCCTTGTCTTACACCATTTTTAATTTTTAATGGTTCTGAATGATAACTCTGAATCTGAATCTTCATTATAGATTCCTGCATAGTTTAATTGTCCTTGGTCTAGTAAAATTCCCAAACCATGCTTTACTGCTTAATTAATTCGTGGGATTAAAATCTTAATAAAGATTTCAAATAAGCGTTAATTATGATTTAAATTAATAACAAAAGAACTGTAATCAAGCTTTTCAAATGAAACAACATATATCTTAGGCAATCGTCAAAAAAAAAAATCTTATGTAAATTTAATTTTACTCTTTGTATCATGGAAAAAATTTTAGTAGATGAAAAGGGTTTTTATATATAGTATTTCATATTAACTATCTTACAGACTTTATTTGATTGATGCATTTTTTTCTGTTATTTAGAAAATGCATGAATCAAAACAATTTTTACCTATGCCAATTCCAGAATATTCAACACCAAATGTGAAACGGATTTGCCTTTTGTATATTGGTACATGGGATCTATTCTTTCACACTTAAAATTTGTACAAATGCCGTATAAATTTAGCATTCTGAATTTTTTGGCGATCAAGAAATGTTGCCAAAATGACGTATTGTGACATGTGACGTAAATACAGGGGTTGCCAAAATAGAATTTTCTGCATAATTCTTATAGATCTGCATATCTGTGCGCAATAAAGCCAAATGACCAGTTACTTCTGAAATTTCATCAAAAAATTCACCTAACTCAGAATTTGACACATCTTGGATTATATGGCATCTATGCTTTAAAATTTAGTATAAATCGATCTTTTCTTACTTTTTTTGTTTTCAAATCATATTCATACTTAGCTTACCATATTTTAAAAATATTATACCATATAAAAATATTTATAATAAATATAAAAATATAATAACTATACTATTAATAAAATATAATAATAAATATAAAAATATTTATACTATTGTTATTTTTATTATAATTGAAAGCGAAGTGTAAATATTTGCTTGAATATAGATTGAAATTTAGTTTCACGTTTATGTCAATGCTGAAATACAAAAACTGCAATAACGCTTAAGATGAATGATTTGCAATGTCTCCTAAACTTTGAAAAGATGTTAAATTGATAAATTTATTTTTGATTTAATATTTACGAAAATTATAAAATTAAAATTTTCCTCAAAAGTATAATTTGTTTCGCAAACAAATACGAACTACCGTTTCATTCAATTACATAATTGTGTAAATTCTCGTGAACATTTTTGGTGTCAGAGTTTTGTTAATGTAATTACGTTTAATATAAAGAAAACTTTCTATTTATTTTAAAGTAGAGTAACTTGTATTTCTTTTTTGTATTGCATACATTAATGTTTGGAATACTTTTATAGTTTTTAATTTTTCTTAAGGTAAATGTTTCCTATATATAATTAACTTGCATATTTTGTTATTTATAAGCAATATTTTCCTTAGAATGAAAAGCCAATTGGGAAATTACTTTGTATAAGAAATGCAGAAAATAATTAGAGATCAAATTTTAACTTATTTTTAATTCTGAATTTCAGAGTTTGTAAATTAAATAAATCGTTATATTGAACAGGGGAGTTTCAACTTTAACAGTTTTGTTTTGACTATAAGCAAATATCTAATAAAAGACAATTTGAAAGTGAGTTACATAACAAGTTCAGTCTATAATTTTTCTAAGCTATTTGTTGTGTTCAATAAAGCGCTTAACTTTTTGGTCTAAGTATGATGTATCCCACCCAACAGATTTCTTACCAAATCTTGCATCCTTACTTTTGATTATAGTGTTGCCGGTTTTCCCTTTAGTGTTGTAAATTTGCTTTTTTGTTGCATTTCGGAATTTTTTGTTGGAAGGTTTGGTTTTCCTCTCGTGTTTTACATCATTTATACGTCATATTTATGTTTTTTTAGTGGCAACTACATTTTCAATTTTTTGGCGACGAAAAAGAATATCAAAGTTTGCTTATTGGGGTGAGATATACCCTACTAATTCCCATGACAAATATTTTTCCAATCAAATTATGAATATTTTATTTGTGGAAAGCAACTAAAATAAATTAGACGATTGTCTTCAATTCATGAAATTTTTATTGATTTTGCATGAGAAGTTTTAAAGTACATTTGATTTCATACGTAAATAACTAAAAGTTAAGATAAGAAAGAAGTTTTTAAAAGAGCCATACATTTAATTTGTGGATTAACGTTGAATTCATTAAACAGCGGATGGCTTATACTTTATGTTTTCTCGTTTTCTTGGTTTCTCGCCAATTTTGCACCCATGACGAATGACATTGAATACGATACAATTTGCGTAATAGTGTTTTCGATAGCATTCTGTTGCTTTAATTATGCACGCAAACCAGCTTAGTGAAAAAAATCGCAAATTTTCGCCAATGGGCATAATGAAATATATTTTTATTTAAACTTAAGTAAATTTGTCCACATATGAATAAATTTTTCTGAGCTAAAGACAAAATAATTTACATTGTAAGAAAAATTTTCTTTCCCGATTCACATTTTTTACCCAATTTGTCAAAATATTAATTCATGAGTCAAATGGTATATACTTCAGGGTGCGCTTGGTTTTTCGTCAATTTTGCACCAAGTTAAGTGAGTCTATAATTTAATAAGCTCTTAGTTGCTACCGTTAATTAAGAGCTGACCACAAATGCACAAACTAAATTTTAACGAGTTATATGGGAATAACAGATTTTACTTTTGTCTTTTTGTGTATGAATCATGATTTTTACTTTCTGAGCAATAACAATTAAAACATTGAATCACAGAGTCTTTATCATTTATTACTTGGGTTACTGACTGCTAACTTCATAATTTTAAGTTAAGAGTTTCCTTCCTCTGAGCTGCTTTTGGAGCACCATTGTAATCGAGAAACGTTTATGGTACTTTTTATTATGAATATCAAATTCATAATGAAAAAACATTTCATTAGGACACTTAATTCAGTCTTTTTGGAAGTTCTTTTGGTATTTTAGGTGAAAGTAACTGTCAAATAATTTTTTTCTTTGATTTTCATTCGTGTATTGTATTTCATCAGAATGAAAACAGTACTCGTGCATTTTGAGGTTTTTTTCTGACTCAAGTTTTTCTTTACAAATACTACATTCATATTCATTTCCTTGTTGACTTGACATTCTTAAAGCTTGATTCAGCCACTTTAGGATAATTGTTTACAATATACGTATTTCCAAGATCTTCTTAAATGAATTAAAAAAATATTGTATGCTTAATTCTTAAAAAATGTAGTTTAATTACATCAACAAAAATGAGTTTATATAAATTCGAAGAACTCGAGTTCAGTTATAGCTGAGTGTTGCCAATCACAATTTGTTAAATGCTTTGAAAATGCAAGTACTTCATTAGATCAAATTTGTTTAATGAATGAAGATGTCGCTGTTGAGACTAAACTTGGACTTAATCATAGATTATCGTTGTTTTGATAATATCCTTTTGAAAGCAGATTTAAATATTACTTCTGTAGATGTTCTCGAAATTTATTCTTTATCTGAAATAACAACCTGTTGTGTTATCTTACATGTTATTAACGTTTATATATAAATTAGGAGTTATAGCATATTAAAAATTCAAAAATACTGGAATTATTCCAGAAAATATAAAAATCATAACGAAATGCGGCTTACATAGCATTTTGTTCAAGGTACTTATTAATAACGTAAAGACTTTGGTTTGGTTTTGATCTGCCCATAAAGTTTCTTCTTACTAAGACCTATATAGACTGTCTATGAATGCTTGCTGTCGTTATATTAAAAAGCTTAAGAAAATATTATTAAAGTTTTGCATAACTTATATAATGACTCAGTAGGTCGGTATTGTTTGTCGCTCAATGATCACCTTTTTGCACACAAGACTGGAACCAACTTCTTCAGATAGATTACGAAACACTACAAAAATATATGTCAAAGAGGAATTCCTTTTTATTAACTGTTGATTTGAAAATTTGAGTGGTAATCATTTGGCTGCCAGCTCGGCTGATAACTAGTTGAATCTCATATAAAAATCCCAGGCAAATTTCAGGGTTTACAAAATGAAATTAAGTAAAAGAAAATAATTTTCTCGAATGTTAAATAACGTAATTTTTATCATAAATGTTTTTAGTCTTATAATTTCGGTGGAAAATGATTAAAATGTGAAATATACCTTATATATTAAATATCTGCGAACTTTTTTCAAAATTAGGAGATTTTCACAATAAAGGATGTCATAATAAAAGGATATCTCTTTCTATTTAAATAAAAATTAAAAGCAGAAGATATAATACAGATGAAATCTCATAATTTATTTTAATAACTATATTTTCGTTTTTTGGTGTAGAATCGGGTATTCCTAGATTTGACGAAACATTTGGCGATAAAATTTAATTTCTGGTAGCTCTAAAAATTGTATATATTTTTTTTAAAGAAAATTTCTTTACTTTATAGCCTAAATTATGAAACTAATAAGATATCTTCTCTACATTGGCGACCATCGCGAATTTTTTTCGTCGTCAAGTTAAGCACATGTTTTTTATCTCGGAAATTTTTCCAAAGTTCCAAAAATACGCATTTTAGAAAATTTTCAATCACATAATAGTATAAAAAATCTAAAAAATAATTACTGGAAAATGGGTAAAATCTTTTTTGTTGGGTTTGCCTTCTCTTCAAAACGACCAGATAGGAAAATAACAACAATGGTCTTACTTGATATGATGCCAAGTTTACATGTCGAATATGTTCGGTGATATTATGGAAAAATATATAAGAAAAATATAATAAACAAAAAAAATGAATTGGAAAAGAAGAGCAGCTTACGATATTGAAAATATAAAAGATAAATGTAACAATAAATTAAAAATTATATATAAGAAAATACGTAATAAATAAACGAAATGAAAAAGATATAAATAATAAATAAGCAAAAAGAAATTGGAAAGAAGTACAGTGTACGATGCCTAGACGCTGGCGACAACGAAACACAACAGCAAACGTAGAACAAAAATGCCAAATTGAAAATAAAACGAAAACTTCAAATACTGTTGCCACTGAAAAGAACCATTCATATGACGTAAAAATGATGTAAAACACGAGAAAAACCAAATCTGGCAACAAAAAAATCTATAAAGTAACAAAAACTTAAATTGGCAATACGATAATCAAAACACAGGAAGCTAGATTTGGCGAAAAATCACTTGGGGAGGAATATCATACTTACACATAAATTATACTTGCGTAAGGTATAAATCATGCATACTTTATTTTAAGCACGATTTCATATTATTTTTATATTACGATTGGCTGACACCTGCTATAGAAAAGTACACATATATATGGCTGCGCAATACATTTTGCATGTGTCATGCATGTTGGAGTGTTATGAACGTTTTTCCTAAATTCGTACATTCGCATGGACTATGATTGAAGACTTCTCATTAATAGGAATCTGAAAGAAAAAGCATGAACAGATTAAGGAAAAAGAGAAATATTTGCCTTTCCTTTATATTATGGTCGAATTGCTTCAACAATTGACAGAATTTCCGTTCTAGTTCGAACGAACAAAACCAGATTCAAACAGAAATTGATCATTTACAAATTTTTTCAAATTGAAATTAAGCAAAATTTTCATAAACTGCAATTATGAGATACTGGATTTTAACAGAAAAGTACAATAATTCAAAATACCGAATTAGCATTTTTTAAAATTTTCTTCCTTCCTAATATCAAGGGTTATTAAGACTATTGTATTTAAAAATGCCTTTTTATGGGGAATCCAAAAATTGACTATAGATTTAGTTTGAAAGTCCTTGCACATATTTTGTTCAAAATTAAAAATTAAATATGAACAAGAATTTCCAAAATTGATTCAGAGAATTCTCCGATATGAAAAATTTTATGCTATCATTAAAACTTCACTAAATTTTGTTAAAAACTAAAAGCTCTTGCTTTAAGTTTATTGCGTCAAATACAAAATTTCTAAATTCCTTTTTCTTAGATATGAAAGTTTCCAAAATAGGTATATTGTACCCCAAAAAATTTAAAATTTTAAAATACAGCTAATTTGTATCTTGTTAAGTACACACACACACACACACATATATTTTAGTGATGTTTAAAAAAAATAGGAAAGACGTGAATACAAACGTTTACCTAGTAAAACACATTTATTTAAAAGTATCATTCTAAAGCGTATTAAAAATTCACCACTGATTTTTAGTTCAACCATAACAGTTTAACACAGTCATTCGGTAAGAAGGATTTAAAACGAAAATAAAAATTTATATTATATATTTTAAGTGTTTTTGATATTTTAGATGCTGATGAATATTTTAATGATGATATTTAAAACAATAAATCAAAAAATAAATAAATAAAATGTATGAAAAAAAATTCAAATAATGAGTTTCGATAGAATGCATTTTAAAGTATACTTTATTAACTAATTTTTGAAAAATGTTTTATTGATTGTTGTTGTTGTCTTGTGCCAGCTAGGCTGGCATTAGGAGTATGCTGCTCCACATTTCCAACTGAACTATATTTTGGTGTGGAGTCCGACTTTCTCAGTACACACATTCTTTCCTGGATCATAATATCATAGCTTTAAAAGATAAATTTATGATAATTTAAAGATAAATATCTATCAGTTTCAGGGCTGTGTGCCAAGCGCTTATAGTATACATAGGTGAAAGCAGTTTTTTTCAGCTGACTTTATCCATGGAGATATTTGAAGTAATTGAACTTTCACTGTTTAGGAGAAAACATGAAGCAGAATATCTGCTAGGCTTGAATGACCTTCCCCAGAGGTACTATGTTACCGGGAGAACAGAGTAGCCACAATATTTTAACATGCTTAATCTGTCTTTTGAGAAAACCAAAAATTTTCAGTTATGTTGATGGAATGGAATTCACTATCTTCCTGCAAAAAGTCATACACAACACTCTTAAAACTATGTACATTTTATAAAAACTATGTATTTTTTACTTTTAATACACACACATTACATTCTCATATGTTTTTGGGAAATGATTTATAATTCTTATGATTCTAAAAGCGGTGAATATAATTTGATGGAAAATTAATCAGCCAAGCTATTATGGCATAATTTGATAGTTGAACATATTTCAATCAAATAGTAAATTTTCCAAGCATTTATTTAGCTTTTTTTAAAAATAATTTTGACATGCATCATATTTGTATGTCATCATATTAGTTGGTTCTTTAAAATAAATACTAATATTTCTTTGATGAAGCTAGTCTTTGGATGCGAGTTTTTCAGTGAAACTGGATTTACAAATTTTAAGCTCGCATGAAATCGCATACAGCTTACTTCTGATTTAAAGATCAACTATAAATTTCATAATAAAAAATGGTTTGAATCCACCATATTTTTGTTGACGTTATTTTGATTCACCAAACGATATGAACAATTTTTCATAATATCCCCATTTAAAATGCTTGATGGATTATTATTTATAGTTAATTTTTTATTTTAAGGTTTTATTCACCAATAAGAAGTTTAAAGGAAATTGATTTTAAATATTTGCTGACAATCTCTTTGTAAGTTGTACATTAAAGTTTTATGATACTGTATACTTCCTGTGTGTTTATACTTCAATACATATTTTTTTTTTCACCTGGATGTGCGTAAATCAATCGTTGAATTTTTTTCCCTAATTCCTTGTTATTTATACATAAATACATTTGCTTAAATTGTATATATTAGATCACATAAAAAATCCTATTTTAAATCATTTGGAAAAGATTAATACATTATTACGTTGTTCTTTGATTAACTGTAATATTTTACGCTGAAATACTTCAGATAACATTTTCAAATATACTTATATACAGATAAATGAATTTTAAAAGGCAGGTTAAACTGAAAAGCTTGTTTGCAATATTTGTAAATCTTTAAATGTGAATTTTCTGATTGAATTTAATATATTTTCAAACTATATAACGTTTAATTTTTGAGACAAATATATTCTGATGAATTTTTTGTATAATATTTTACAATTTCGATATAAGCAATTTAATTAAATATAAAGATATAAATATATATGTTTTGAAACTGTGTGTAAGTAAATTAAACTCGTCCAAATACTTAATTTAAACAACAAATATCGTATTTTAAAATAAAGTATATTTTTGAATAATCTGGATCTGAATAATCAGTCTTTCAGAAATGAGAAATGAAATGTGTCTTCCCATCTGGATATATTTTTATAGTCAATAGACTTTAAAAATAGCATTTATCTAACTTCCCAATTATGTTCAATTTTTGAAATCGAATTGATGTTAACTAACTGTGAATATAATTGTGTTGAATTAAGTTTTCATAATAGGAATTATAATTTAATTAAATTTATTAGTTCATAAAATAAAGCGTAGGGGAAATTCTAATCATATTAATGCTGCATGAAAATGAATTATTTTACGTCCTACATGAAATGATATTTGATATTTTTATATAAATTTATACTTTTATCAAAATATGCATACTATATCCATTGTAATGTCAAATTATTCAGGATTTCTATAAACTGAAATTGATGAAAAGTTTACGAATGCTATTACCTTAAGATATATTTTTACTTCTGAAATATTACACCTTTTTGCTTTAACTATTAAATTAATCATTTAATTTAAAAAATTATCAGTTTTAAGAGATGGTTAGTTGGGTTTTGTGGCGCAATGTCAGAAAAAGGACTAATTGCACTATTTATCCAGAGAAACGCGCAACTTTTCCTTCTTAGTGACAGATTTTTTGCAGTTGAAACTTCATTTCAAAAATTATGTTTTAAGACAATTCATGTTCTGAGGGAAATTATGATTTATAAGAAAATATATAATTTCTTTTCAATAAATATGTAAAAATAATTGAATTAAGGAATTCTTCGAAATCAGTTTTATATGAAATTAAACTTGTCATGGGGTTGAGTTTAATATCCTCATCACCCAATCTCTTCATTGCTTTTACACGACTAGTTGTGAGGACAGATTTCTGTCCGATGATGTTGTCCTAGGTGATAAGTCTTTTGTGTTGTTCCAATTGTGCATGTGATTGTGAAGGAGTCCGTTTGTTGATCGAGAGGTCCGCTGGTTCCTGTTCGCACAGGAGGTATTCTGTCTTCACCCTGTTCACTGAGATGAAAATCTCTCCGTTCTTCTTTAGTATCTTGAACACTTTGTCCATTTTGTCAAGGACCAAGAACGGCCCATCGTAAGGTGGTTGTAGTTGAGATTGTATTGCGTCATGCTGTGTAAAGACGTGAGTGTATTTTTTGAGATCCTGTGGAATGAATATTCTGTCCTTACTAACATGATTGGTGGTTTTTCTGGCGAAAATGCGCTCATTATGTCTCTCAGGTGGTTAACAAAATCAGCAGCGTTGACATCCGTCTTGCTAGTCAAAAAAAATTCATTCGGCAACCTCAAAGGACGGCCGTACACTAGCTCTGTGGTTGAGGTTTTGATTGCTTCACGTAATGCAGAACGTAAACCCAGCAGTGCCGTTGGAAGGACTTTTATAAAACAATTGGTGAATCGAGGGTCAGATAGTCGAAACTTAAGAACAGATTTCAAGGATCTGTGACAATTTTTCACTAGACCACTAGACTTGGGGTGGTAGGCAGTGGTATGTATATGCTTAATACTAAAAAGCTGTGTGAGAGCTCAAAACAAGTAAGATTCGAGCTGTCTGCCCTGATTAGTAGTCACTACACTGAGTATATCAAAAGGAGCTACCCAATTGGCATAGAAATTTTTAACAACTGTCTCAGCAGGTATATTGGAAATAGGGCACGCTTTCGACCAACAGGGAATATATGTCAATCATTGTTAAGCAATATGTGTATTCTTCAGAAAGTGGGAGAGACCCGATGAGATCTATGTGTATGTGTTCTTTGACGGGTTTATTTGACGCACGCAGGTGCCCAAATTGTAACGTCTTTCCGTATGTTTGACCACACAAAATATGTTGTCAAGAGTTTTACTATCGCTTTAACCCCTGGGTGAGCTAAATTATGTAAAGTTTTAAATGCAGTTTTTCGAAATTCCTGCAGAAGATACGGGCTGACCTTTTTATCTGAAGTATCACACAAAAGTTGCATTTCAATTTCAGCAAAGTCATGTTTTGTAATTTTAAACTTGTGTTTTATTGAAGTATATCTTTCAGTTCAGAACTATTGCTTTGAGCTTGGGCAACAAGGTATAATTCAACGCAGTTGGGAATTCCAATGCGTTAGTCTTCGATAACATGTGAGCTGGCGTATTGTCGGAACCTTTAACAAACCTAATATCCGCACAAAATTGTCCGATTATGTCCAAGTACCTTAACTGATGAGGAGAGTGCAGTTATCCAGCTATTGTGTGAACGCAAAACTTAAAGGGCCTGTGGCCCATATAGATTATAAAATGTCTACCCTTTAACATAAGTTTGAAATTCTTTATCGCTGTGTATATTACGTTAAGCTCCATATCAAATGTTGACCATTTTTTCTGAGCGGAGTAAGCTTAGCTGAAAAGAATGCCAGTGGTTCATACTTTGGTGTATCTATATTTTTGCTCTAGTTTCACGTTGCTCCTATCACCTTATCACTGGCATTGCAGAAAAGTATTAATTGTGGCTCAGGGATCGGGATGAGCTAACATAACGGCATTTGCCGTTGTTTACATAGCTCAAATGCAGCAATTTTTTCAGTATTCCTTATTAATGTGTTGTTTTTCTTTTTATTAACTTTAAGCATTTCATTTATTAGTGCCTGCATATGCGCAGCAGGATTGATATTACGCCTATAGTAATTTAGTAAACCTAAAAATCTCTTGAAGTTGCTTTACTGTTTGAGGTAATAGGCAAAGGAGTATAGGTTTCGCTTTGTCTGAGAGAGGCTTAATACCATTTTTGCTGACAGAATATCTTAGAAAAGGAAATTCGGGAACTCCGAAAACACATTTATCTAAATTTATACGAATGTCGAAATCTGTCAGGTGCTTGAGTATCATTTCTAGACGTAGTTTGGGTTCCGATTTAGAATTGCTCGCTATTAATATATCATCGAGATATGCGAATACAAAGTCAAATCCACGTGAGATTTCATCAATAAACCATTGGAAACTTTGAGCTGCATTGGCCAAACCGAAAAGAGTAAATAAAAATTCAATTAATCCAAAAGGTGTAATGATTGCAGTTTTATGTACGTTGTCCGGGTGGATAAGAATTTGATGGTAAGCTTTTTCCAAGTCTATTTTTGAAAAGATTGTTTTATCATGTAACTGATTCGAAAAATCTTGAATATGAGGAAGCGGATACCTATAACGTTAGATGTTATTAGGCCGTCCCACCCTAAGGTATTCGGCAATGAAAATGACTAATCGCAGACAGCAATCCGCCAGGAGACCACCTGGCTCATGGTCGATCGGAGGCTGAAGCTCAAGCTTCCAATACAATGTCAGCAACAACATCTGCACTGGCCAAACAGTTCGTAGCTCCCTGGCATGGTCCAAGTCTTGCACGCAGACCGGCTGACACAAGCCTGCGGTCCACCCAGACTCTCCCATGACGGAAGATTGGGCAGCTTGCCTTTATTAAAATAAAACAAAACATATTTAACTTACTTAGTTAACTAACAAAAGATTTTGGATTACAATATTATGTATCTGTGGGAATTGAATTTATGAATATATAATACATTATTTCTTTAAGTCCTTGTTTAATCTTGGAATTGTTTAGCATCTGTTTGATTTCCATATTTTTGTAATTAGTTGGGAAGTATTTAGTTCTGATTTCTTTAAACTGCTCACAATCATAAATTAAGTGTTCTGTATCCTGTCTTTTGTTATCATATTGACATCTGTCTGGTTTAGTAAAGAATCTGTTTTGATGTGTTACAAATGCTCCATGGCCTGTTTTAATCTGATTTAGTAAAAAGTCTGCTGATATTCTTTTTTCTTTTACTATCGGGTATATATTAATCTTAGACCCATCAGTGAATACATAGTAATCTTGCATGTTAATTGATTTTGTCTAGTTTATTTCTAAGTTTTCCCAGGGAGGGTTACATTTTATCTGTTTGATGCATGTATTTTCTTTATTAAGGTCCAGGTTTCCAATTTTTATATTAATTCCTTTATTTTTTGAGTAAGTATTTTTGCTTATTGTAATTTATTATAATATCTAATGGTGGACATCCTGTTAACATTTGCAAGGCCTTTGTTGAAACTGTGCGGTATGTTTTGACTATTTTAAGTAAAGCTATTCTTTGAATTTGATTTATTTTTAAGTTCACCTTGACTGTATTATTATACCAGGCTATTGATCCATATATTATCTTCTCTATTACTGCTTTGTATATTGTTTTTATGATCTCCGGTCTAAGTCCCCATGTTTTCCTAGTTATTCTATCTATTTTATTTTAGAAGCTGTATATCTTTTCCTATAGAGAATTTAAGTGATCTGACAAATTGAGTCTAGTGTCCAATATAACGCCCAAGTATTTTATGTTATTCGAATATTTGATATTTTCCCCCATTATTTGCAGTGTGGGTCTTCTTGTTATATCCTTTTCGATTGTAAAAATTGTGTAGCAACTCTTGTTTATGCTTAATTTCAATTTATATTTGTTAATCCAATTTTCAATAATGCCAATATTTGCTGCTGTTATATTTGAGAACTTATAATATGTTTTATTTTTCCACATTATGATTATGTCATCTGCATAGGCTTGTATATATGTTTCATCCTCCATCTTTGTTTCTAATAAATCATTAACTATAATATTCCATAGTGTTGGACCCACAGAGGAACCTTGTGGGACACCAATATTATATTTAATAGGTATATTTTCTGAGTTTAAGTAAGATATGTTTTCCAAGAATGATTGTATTATCATATATAGATTTTTCTTTAATTTGTATTTATTTAAGGCTTCCATAATATTATTTTTTCTTATTGAATTAAAAGCATTTTTAATATCTAATGATAGCATACAGGTGTATAGTTTGTTTTTCCTATTTTCTTTGATTTTAGAAGTTAATTCAAATATAACATCTTCTGCACTTTTACCTCTTGTGAATCCATATTGTTGTTTGTTGATGTAATTTTGGCTGTATAGAACGTAGGCTAATCTGTTTAATATTATTTTATCTAGTATTTTTCCAAAGATTGGCAGCAAGCATACCGGACTATAGGAGTTCTTATGGCTCTAGTCTTTGCCTTCTTTTGGTATTAATATTATTTTTGCTCTTTTCCAAATATTTAGAAATACTCCTTTTCTCCAGCATTTGTTTATTATTTTCCCAAACCACAATTTGTCTACATAAAATAATTCTATATATACTTCCAGTTCCATATTGTTGAAGCTCGGCGCTTTTCCTATTTTCATATCTTTTATTACTTCTTCTATTTCTTTTGTATTTATATCTTCATCATTTCCATTTTCATATTTTTCTTCTATCTGTGTTAGATCCTCGTATGGAAAATTATATTTTAATATGATATCAGTTGCTTCTGTTGTAGTTTCTGTTATTGTGCCATCTTCCTTTAATATCATTTTTATCATATTTTGATTCGTATTATTCTGTCTTATAGACTTGTGTGATTTCCAAATGCATTTTAGTTCGTTATTGAATTTAGGTGTTCTTTAAATGCTGTCTGTTTAGTATTGATGATCTGTTTCCTGTATATAGCGGCTTCTCTTTTAAATATTGTTCTTATTTTCTGCCTCTGATTTTGTTCTGTTTCTTTTTGGTATCTTCTTCTCAAAGCTCTGATTATAGATCTTTGTTCTGTTAATGTTTCTGTCCACCAATAATTTGAGTTTTTCCTACTCTTTTTATATTTATTTTTGCACTTTATACAAATATCATAAAGTTTTGTTTCTATTTTTTCAACAAGTTCATTTGGATCTAATTGGTTTTTTACCGCCTCATCTATTTCTTCTGTTAGATTCTTCAACTCATTCCTTAATATCGGCCATTCCAAAGCTTTCCTATTAAATCTTGTTTCCTTGTGACTTTTATTTATATTTATATTTAAACTACAAACCATCATATTATGGTCACTGGCTGTAAATTCATCCTTTATGTTCCAATCTGATATTTCATCATTCTTTAAGTTTTTTATGATTAATAGATCTATCCAACTTATTCCCAAAACACTCTCATATGTTGGTTCACTATTTGGATTATTTTCTATTATTAGATTATGTCTAAATATGAAATCAACAACTTTCTGCCCTCTATAATTCGTGCTTCTTGGACTGCATATGTATGATTTTGCGTTGAAGTCTCCAAATATCAGCCATTTATCATATTATGTTTTATAATTAAGCATTCTATTTGTTTTAATATTTCATCTATTTCTTGCGATGGTGCTATGTATATTGAACAGATGATTAAGTGGAATCCGTTTGCTTCAATCTTTATTATTATTATTTCATTTTTCTCCAATATGTTTATTGCTCTAAATCCTTTTCTGATCAATAAAGCTGTCTTATGTTGGTAGGTTGCTATTATTTGATATTGCCTTGGAATTTTCACTATTTTATTTCTGAATACATATGGATCATTGAGAGAGGCTATATCTATTTCTTCCTTTATTAGTTCTTGGTCTATAGAGAGATTAGCAGCATGGCAATGATTTAAATTTAGATGTAGGAACTTTACACTCTTATTTCTATTGTTAAAATCCATAATCTACTTTCGATATTATATTATTATATTCTCTTTCATATATATTACATTTTTACATTTCTTATCCTTAGCCCCATGATCTGTTTTGAATTTGGCTTTGAATCTTTCGTTATGCTCTGTGCAATTACAACATTTATATTCATTTTCGCATTTTTCTTCTTTGTGTTGTTGGCCGCATCTGCCACATTTTTCTACATTATTGCAGTCTTTTGCAAAATAACCGTACTTCAAGCATTTATAACATTGTACCATTCTAATATATTCTCGCAATCTTACCGATGTCCAACCTAAGTATAATCTTTTGTAATCTTTGATTTTGAGAAAGTCTCTACTGTCTACTCTCAATATCCAATTATTCCCATATTTGCCATTAAATTTAAATAATACCTCTAGTCCAAAATCTTCTTCTAAGTTATTTTGTTGTATCAGTTTTGGTATTAACTCTTCTTTTTCTACTTCTTTATCAACATCGTATAATATTTTTCTTGGTTTTCTTCTAGTAGGTTTAGTTGCTACCAATTCCTCATTTTTATCTTGATTTTGTATTTCTTTTATGATTGTTTCTATATCTTCTTTAGTGCTGGTTTCTATAACTATCCCTCCTTTTCAAATTGCCCTAGTTTTTTTTACATTCACCTTGACCTTGGCCGGATCTACTATTCTTTTTACTAGTTTTTTTGTGTCATCTGAGGTTGTTCCTCCTGTATTTGGATAAATCAGTTAAACATTACTTTTCCTTTGCCTGGATCTATCTCTAGTTTCTTTTATTTTAGTTTGATGTTTTTGTACTTGATCTATTTTGTTAGTCTGCTGTACTGTATCAGCATAAGACTTTGCTGTTTTGATTTGTGCTTTTAATTGTGCAATTTCCTGAATTCGATCCATTATGACCTTCATCAGTTCACTTACTCCATCTCTCATTTTGGATTGTGCAGGTAGTGTTAATTTACTATTCGCTATTATCGTCTATATATCTTTTTCTGAATCAAATATAGTGTTAATCTTCTCATTTTGTCTATTTATTTCCCAATTCATTGTTGAGGATTCTCCTTCCTGGAGTGACGACACTTCCACCATTTGGTGTCAAGTGGCTATACTTAAGCACATCGGATCAATTTAACTTAAAAATTTAACAAACAAAATAATTTGAAACACCTGAGCAAAAACATTTTCAAAAATAATGTACAGTAAGTATGAACAAAAGCAGTGTCCCCTCCGCGTACGTTAACCACCGATGTTAATGGTGTTACTAGGAGCCACCAACGTAGAGGTGTAGGTCGGAGTTGAAAGTTAGAGATTTGAAATCACAATATTCACTCACCAGTTAGTTTTACCTTATTTCCAGGAATAGACTCTAGGCCATTGTTCCTGGAATTACAATATCAAAATAAACTTTCCAAATCTTTCGGGACTGGCTCCCTAGCGGATACCTATAAAGAATAGTAATTCTGTTAAGGGCTCTGTAATCGCCAATCGGACGAAAGTCAGTACCAGATGACTTGGGTACCAAATGCTAGGGGGGCAACCAGTTTGACATACTAGTTGGTTGGTCGGGTCTTATGGCGCAAGGTTAAAAATTGGACATGCTGCGCCAAGAAACATATTTCTGATATTATTTATTTATTTATTTTAATTAATTTTTTATAACCCAAACAACATTATAACTTTAAACACAAAAATAAGTGTATATATTATTTTAAAAATCTATTGATAAAATATAAAAGAGGTATATCATAATATAAACCTAAAATTTAAAATAGCAATTGAATATAATGTAAAAAACCTACTGCACTTAAAAAAGCGAATAGGTTTGTATGGGGTGGATCCCCTATTAAATCAAACAAAGTTATAAAATCAGTATTAAAAAATTGTAAACATTGTTGGTTAAAATCATGACATGAAATTAAAATATGATGAACAGTAAATGGTTCAATACAGGCTTCACACCATGGATTTAGTTCACTTAAAAACAAATGTCTGTGTGTGAGACGTGTGTGTCCGATAGGAAGGCGAGTTCACTTCGTAACGGTAGAACTGATGATGAAATGAGGGATGAGAAAATGCGATGTAAATTGTTGCCGACCTGAATGTTCCACAATTCCTGCCAAAGGCCATGTATAAAACTTTTTATACCCTTTCTCTCATCAGAGAGCGGAATGGTAGGTAAAACTGGATCTAATGCAGCCTTTGCTGCTGCATCCGCTCTCTCATTTCTATCAAGACCTATATGACTTGGTATCCAATAAAATATAATGTCATATCCCTTGCCAGCAAGAGATTCTAAATCTCTGAAAATCTTTGACACAACCGAATGGCAAGTAAAACTATTGTTTCTCAATGCTTCCAATACACTCATGCTCTCAGTATATAAACAAAATTGACGATTGTCATCTGTATTCACATGCTGAAGCGCGTAAAACATAGTTTTGTTTCAACAGTAAAGATGGAGTAGGACGAATGTAGGCTTTAACTAAAAACTGTATTATGAATAAAAACTCCACAACCCACGCACATGCCCTGCTGTTTTAGAACCATCTGTGAATACAGGGGTGTGTGATTGATACTGACAGCAATGGGAGGAAAATAGCATTTGAAGAACAATAGGTGTTGTGTCTGATTTTCGAAACTGAGTAAAAGTGTCGTTAAAACTATTTGTTGGATCATACCAAGGCGGATGAAGAAAATAATCAGTTGTTTCAATCCGAACATTACATAGGTCTGAGAGCCACACATGTGATTTGTCTCCTGTGAGAAAAGGTGGGATGCTCATTAGACGAGCATCATATAGTCTTTTAAGACATGCATTATTAACCATGGAACGTTAGTGGATGGTCAGGGGCAAGATAATCTTAGCATAATAATTGAGAGACTGCTGCATTCATCTCAGGTCTAACGGTAATTGCTGACATATCATGTATAGACTCTGGACGGGGGATGTGGGGAATGCCCCAGAACCTATCTCCAAAGCAGAATGATGAACTGTGTCCAATATTCGTAAAATGGTAGACCTAGCCGATCCATAAACAACACATCCGTAGTCAATGTGGGATAGAATCAATGACTGATAAATTCGAAGAAGTGATGAGCGGTCTGCACCCCAAGATGCATTTGACAACATCTTGAGGATATTAAGCGATCGCTCACACTTCTTCCGCAAATACAAAACATGTGGAAGAAAGGTTAAATTTCGGTCAAAGATAATTCCCAGAAATTTTATTTCATTGACTACTTGTATTGGGATGTTGTTGATATTAATAACTAGATCATTGTAAAAGCTAATCTTTCTACAGAAGTGGACACATCTACTCTTGCTTGGTGATAAGGTATGACCATTATCATCACACCAGGCAGCAAGCTTGTTAACTGCTGTTTGCAGTTGTCTCTCAATTATATGCATATTTGACCCCTGACATGATATTTTCAGGTCATCATCATAAAGTGTACCATTTACAGATGGTGGTAACTGATGCAAGATGTTACTGATGAATAAATTAAAAATGGTGATACTTAAAATGGAGCCTTGGTGAACACCCTCAGCTTGAATAAAAGTATTGAAAATACAGTTCCAATACAAACATTAAAAACACGGGAGATTTAAAAAATTTTGTAGGAATACCAGAAGATTACCCCGAAAGCCATAGTATAGTGAACGGAGAATTCCATATCACCATGTACGGTCGTATGCCTTCTTGATGTCAAAGAAATTGGAAACCAGATGGTTCCTCCGCACAAAAGCATTGCGAATTCGGGTCTCCAAATATGTGATATTATGAAGATTGGATCTCCCTTTACGGAAGCCACTCTAATTAATATGTATACAATTATTTTTCTCTACGACATATGCGAGATGGGCGTTGACCATACGTTCGAGAGTCTTAGATAAGCAACTTGTCAGAGCTATTGGTTGATAATGCGAAGGATTTGAAATATCTTTACCAGCCTTAAGAACCGGAATCACTATCGCTTCATTCCAAGCGGATGGAAATTTCTTTTCAGTCCAAATCCTATTGAACAAACGTAATAAATTCAATAAAGAATCTGGACTTAAATTTCGAAGCATTTGATAGCTGATTCCATCAGGTCCTGGACTGGTATCATGGGACTGCTTTAATGCTGTCTTTAATTCCAACATCTGAACTTTGCAAGGCAAGACTTCACCATGGTTGAAACGAATTGGTGTTCGCTCAGCGCGACTCTTAGTCCTTAAAAACGAAGGACTGTAAGAGTCGTTGCTTCAGACACTAAAATTATTTCACCAAGGTTATTAGCAATGTCTTTGGGAGAAAAGTATACAGCAGCTCCGGATTTTAAAATAGGAATAGAAAATTCTCTATATATTCCACTGGCTGCTTTCACTTTTCTCCACAACTGCTTACTGGATGTGGAAGATGTAATGAAGATCATAGCGAGGCCAAGATTCTTCTGACTTCGACGACGAGCTCTGCGAGCTAGAGCTCTTAGTCTCTTAAAGGCAACAAGATTCTCCGTTGTGGGGTATCTCCTAAATAACCCCCATAATTTCCTTTGTTTTTTAAATGTTTCTTGGCATTCTTTATTCCACCAAGGTTTGCTACGCCTGTGTGCTATAGGATAACTCTTAGGTATTGATGCATCAGCTATATTCTTAATTGTTTTGGTGACTTTACAAATGGTAATATCAACATCCTCGATTGAAACCAGTTCATAATCAACAACTGCCAATTGTGTAAATAGCGTCCAATCTGCCCCACTGTACACGTAAGTAGGTAAGCGTTGTCTTACACTACTACTTCCAGTCTGGGAGATGACGAGAGGAAAATGATCGCTATTATGCAGATCATTTCCTACTGTTAGATTTAACAATGGCAGAAGAGATGGAGAATAGATGGCCAATTCAAGGGAATGAAACGTTCTTGAGGGTACATGGAAATATGTTTTCTCATCGGCATTAAGCAGGCAGAGAGAGTTATCAGAAATAAATTGTTCTATCTGTTGACCGCGAGAATTGATATCACCACTTCCCTACAAAGAATTATGTCCGTTAAAGTCACCGAGTAACATAAATGGTGTAGGCAGCTGATCAATCAACTAATGCATCGAGTTCCTTTTGGCGTATGACGTCATGTGGTGGTAAAAATAAACTACAGACTGTTAATAAGCATGAAGTATGAATTATTACAGCCACAACTTGTAGAGTAGTATTCAATGGATGGACAGCGCTGAGGAAATTATTAGATGTTAATATACAAACACCTCCAGATACTGCACCATCATCACCACAGTCTTTCCTAATACAGTTAAATTCGCGCATGGAAAATTTATTGCTAGACTTCAGGAAAGTTTCTTGAAATGCAACACCTGCGGGATTAGGATCTGTAATTAGAGACTTGATGTCATCAAGATGTGATCGTAAACCATGGCAGTTCCAAGAAATAAAGAAAGCTATTTTTTAAGTGTAAAAGCTCCTATCTAGAGCTGGAAGCCGGGTTTTCTGTCATATCCTCGATCGATGTAGCATCGTCCGAGGGAAGTTAAGAAACCACGTCAGTCTCCAAGCTAGAGAAAGTATTTTGGGTGGAAATTGAAGGCTGTTTAGCATTTTTAATTTTAAAGCTTTCTCCGCTTTTGATTTAGCAAAATGAGCTTTTCTAGTAAATGTAGCAGTTTTTTGAATTTCGGCTTGTCAGATGTTTGGGTAATCTTATTGGGGAAATAGAAAAGATTTCAGTTTGAGTGCTACAAGATTTGGTGACATTTCTGGCAGCATTGGCATAACTGACTCCTGACTGAGGAGTATGTGAAATGACCAATCGTTTCGCCTCAGGATAAGAGCATTTTTGATTGACCTTAACTGTGGTTATCTCTTTTTTCAATGTATACTGAGGACAACTATGAGAATAGGAGGGGTGGTCACCATGACAGTTGACACACCTCTCCTTAGCTGCACTGTTCAAACTATTGTGGCTAACCACTGCGCAGCGGGCGTAAGTGGTTTTGCCTCTTCAAGCATTTCTCGAGTGTCCAAAGTGTTGACATTGGAAACATCGCAAGGGATTTGGGATATATGCCCTGACGGGTAAATTCATTTACGCAGCTTTTACATACTGCAGAAGGTCTGGGGTCGCAAAAATCAGAACAAGGTGTTTGGTATCAATTATTTTACCTACCCGTCTGAGTGTAATGCGTCGAACGCCTCAGACTTTCTAATTCTGTAAATTTTTCAGAATCTACTCCGTCGGCGAATACAATAAATCCCTTACTGAGATTACATCACAAGAAAAGTTAAGGTTGCTATGAGGGGAGACAGTCACTTCAATGTTTGCCAGAGATTCAAAGCTTGCCAGAATGTCTGCTTGAGAGTCAGATGCTGCCTTAACAAGCAGGTAGCATGAGCGCATCTTCTGAACTTTCTTAACTTCCCCAACAGTAGCCGATATTCCTTTAGATATGAGAAAAGGGGACACAGTTTCTCTCTATCTTTTTAATTATGAAAAATCTTGGTTCTAAATTTTCGAATTGTTGCTCCCGTGGGAGAAATGTGAAAATTTATTCTCCATATAGATAAAATAAAATTTCGGGACCTGACCCCACCACCAAGTCCAACAAGGGGATGCAGATCAGCTGCACCAGTGCTAGCCAGTCCTATGCGCTCACAGTACATCCCTGAGGAGGCCTCAAAACTTAACGAGTCACCCAGTAGATGCACCGATTGCTTGATCCATAAAGCCGATTGATATGCTGAGGAATAAAACACACCTCCCGATTATATGAAGCAGAAGCCAAAGTAATGTGTTGGTCTCTGGGGACTTTAATTACCAGGACCCTCCTTTCCAAGGACATGGGTCACCACGCTCGGCAAACACGCGGGTGATTTAGTCCGCAAGAGTAGCTAATAGCAACAGAGCGGCGAAAGATACTCAAAGGGAGCCCTCAACTTCTTTCGAGGCAACCACAACGAGGGAGAAAAGGAAGAAAAAGCAGAAGAGTAGAGGAGAGAAGAAATAAAAGAAGAGGACAGATCACTGGAGTACCTCGGGATTGTGACACCCGTATTTACCTAAAGAAGGTAAGCCCCTTAAGGGGGTTTGACATACTAGGTCTATAGATGCCTTTCTCTAACATATATTCAAACTCTTTCTTTGCAATTGCCAATTTTGTGGGATGTAATCTTTTGCTTGTTTGCAAATATAGGCTGCCCGTTAGTTATAGTACAATGCGTTATGGTATGCTTTATTATTTGCTTGGAAGGGTATGGGGGAATTACTTTATTGTATTTTCCAAGAATTGCCTAAAAGGAAAAGTATCCATAATTAAAGTTGCACGGGATATACCATGAACGCGGCTCTGCCTGATTTAATTAAATTAGCATGACTATCCCTATGACACGCTTGTCTCAAATCTATAAGTAAACCAAAATGCTTAAGAAAATCTTCACCAATAATTGGTTTATTTGCATCAGCAAAATAATTATAAAATGATAAGAAAACTTTCTGCGACGATTCAAACTTAATTCGCTAAGTATTAATTGAAGAACTGTTAGATAAATATAACTTAAAATTGCTATTACTCTGCTTTGAAAACCTACATTTTGAGCGCAGTATAATACAAACTTTGCTACCAATGTAGACTAGATAAGTTAAATTTGTAATTAGGTATGACACAAAAAGGAGGCTTGTATTGCCAATTTTGAAATCGCATTGTGTAAGGTCATGTGACTTCTCTTTATATAAGTTTCCCGATTTTATAAATGAACAAGGAAATTTACAACATTTAGCAGCCAAACTGAATTAGCACTCTGGTAAGGAATTTTTGTTTTCTATCTTTTTTTTTTGGGGGGGGGGTTGAGATTGTTGGCGGTGAGGAGAAACTCGGTTTTGCAGGTCCCGTAATTTTGGCCCGTGGTCTCGATATAAACATTTAATTTATTTT
This sequence comes from Latrodectus elegans, assembly GCA_030067965.1. NCBI lineage: Eukaryota > Metazoa > Arthropoda > Arachnida > Araneae > Theridiidae > Latrodectus > Latrodectus elegans. The sequence goes on from CM057819.1 coordinate 105,187,361, forward strand.
CCACAATTTGCTTTTGTGATGCGCTTAATTCACGAGAGAATTTTTGGGGACTTGAATTTCTTCAACCATCACGTTTGCTGTATCGTGGATTTAATCGGTCATTATAGCAAGTTTGTCGAGCTTATACTCGGAAACTGAAAGAATAGCTTGATTTTGAGGTGTTAGACGCTGCTAACAAAGCGTTTTTCAGAAAAGCTTCACCCAAAGTTTTACCCGCTAATTGTTTCATTTTGCATAGTAAGAGAGAAGGCTTGTCGTCTCCCAGAACTAGTTCTGAAATGAGAGTTTTTATGTGTCATTACTCTGAATCTGAGAATTCATCAACGAGTTGAGATTTTAAAGTTTCATATTTATTCTCATGAGGGTGTGTGAGCACAATATCACTAACGTAATTTAAAATATTCGACGTTAAAGTGGAAATCACTGAATAATATTTAGTCAAGTCCTGTGTAATACCAGAAATTATAAATTGTACTTCTATATTCGCAAGTTATAGCAAGGGATGTTTATCTCAGAATGGGGATAATTTTAGTCTTACTCTACCTACATTGGCCTCCAAATGTACCCCGTCGTTTGGCATAATAACAAGCAACGTAAAAAAATGCCTACCACAAAACAGAAGATTAATCAGAGTAATTCCGCTAGGAAGATATAACAATAATTACTAGTGAAGTTCATCTGATGAGTCACTTCAAAACCATTCTGAAAGCATAAGTATGCAAGATCTACTTTTTCCTTAAATTACACGCATCTGTAAAATAAATAAATTCATAGTCTTATTCCTTAATGCAATAAATTTCAGCAAGAGAAAAGGGAGATCTTGTCAATGGATTGTGTAGGGATGAATAATTTAAATCACCATTAAGATGGTTAGAAAAAGAGTATTGAGTATAACGATAGATATCATTTCATGAAGAATCACAATATCAACAGGTAGAAGACAAGAGAGATTGAAGAGAGCATCATAACTGGTTGTTGTATATCCTCTACAATCCTCTAGAGTAGTCTGCTTTGTATTTTCCTGATAAGATTTTGGTACATTTTTTTTCTTCAAACTGTCTCCCCAAATTCACGACACATAAATGATAAAGGGAAAAATACCTTGTTTATAAATCAAATTAACTTCAAATATAATACCGTGACTGTGTATTATTGCAAATTCTATACAATGTATTTGTATGAATCTTAGATAAAATTTATTCATTGTATCTTAGATAAAATGTATCATTTGTATCTTAGATAAAACATATTTCAAATGTTCCTTCCAGTAAAGTTTATTATCAACAACATCACCAAGATATTTAATGTTATCAAGAATTTACAGAAAATGGTTACCCATAACAAGATTGATAGTGACGTCAATCTTAACATTTTTGTGAATCATCATTATTTTACATTTAATATCATTGAATTCCCACTTGCACTGTTGATCCCAATTAGGAATAAACTAAATAAATTGTTGAGCAGTCCTGTATAAGTCGAGGAAATTCTTGCTCTGAATAATTTTAAGTAAGTCATCTGCGAAAGCTACTTTCCAGCATTCAAATACATTCCGTTTTTTCAGTAAATTATTTACAGTTAGTTTCCAAATAGATGGTCCAGAAACAGAGCCATGTGGACATTCTTTTTACAACTTATTGTCGAGAATAAGAACAGCTGTTTTGCTGTTCAATTAACTGCGGAAGAGATTGAGAATATTTGATAGAGTGTTGGCTTCCTTTATTAAGAAATTGACAAAGGGCCATCATGCTCTATCAAATACTCCTTTTATTTTCAACGAAAGGATAATGGTGAATACATTTCTCTTTTTCTTTTCCTAAACAATGTGATTAAGTTGCAGAAGTGCATCCTCTGTTGAGTTCTGCTGTGTAAATCCATATTGGTTTTTACTAATATACTTATGATTGTTAAGATGCCCTCGTAGCCTATTCGTAAAAAGATTTTCAAGGCATTTTCCAATGCAAGGAAAAAGGCTAATATGTCTAATATTCTTAAGTAGATTAATTAAAGGCTGCTTTGAGTTCAAACATGTTGGAATTAAGACAACTTTAGCGTTTTTCCAAAGAGCAGGGAAAAGAGAAAATTGTAAGCATAAATTGAATACAGCATAAAAGACTGATGGAGAACACTGCTGAAAGTATTATAAAATTTCACCTAAAAAGAAAGCCAGACCAGGAGAATTTCCAGTGGGCAAATCGTGAATAAAAGCATTAACCTCATTGACTGTAAAAGGTTCATCATCTATAGAATAAGAATTATTATATTGCTATCGATTATGTTTTTGAAATGAATTATCATTCGAAGGACTGTCATCTGGGAAAGAAATATTTGAGGTAGTACTCAGAGATTCTTCAAAAGAAGATGTAAAGTGACCAGAAGGGGTTTCAATGCGAGAAATCTCAACAATTTAACTGAAGTTTCTCTTCATACCTTTATAAATATTCTTCCATACATTTGTAGGGGTAACATCAAAAAGAAAATCTTTCAAGGTATTAAATTTTGAATTATTAATTAGGTTCTTATACTTTTCTTTAACGTGGAGGTAATTTTTTTTTTGGTTCCTTGACAATTGGGTTTTTAGCTCTTGTTCAAGAAACCGCGTCACTCTTTGAAAGCCTCGTCTTATACATTTAATTTTTTACGCATGCACGCTATTTCAGATGTCCACCAAGGAAAAATTCTTTTATCATAATGCTTGAAAGGAATAGGTAACTTTTCGGCGGAAATCATGACATTTTGAAGCTCTTAGAAATTAGGCTCTTCAAGCAAATAGAGTCATTACATAAGTAGAACGTTGATACTCAAAGCTGCAATTATTGATAGCTTCATAATATTTAGACTTAAAAGGAAACCAATGTGCCCTTCTGTAGTCAAAGATTTGAGGCCTATTTTGATGTAAAGAGTTCGTAGAAGTATCAGACAAAGTTATTTAAAAATAAATCATCCTATGACCAGAAAGTGAGTAGTAGTCAGGAACAAAAAGACCAACTGAAATCCTCATTAACTACAAAGAGTTGTTTGGTACTGAAGAAATCACATAGTCTATCTCCTCTTTCGTCTGAATAAGGATTAAACCAAACATTACTTTTGCTTTTAAAGTTCATTCCACAAATAAATCGAAAAGAATTAATATTAGACACGAAAGAATCAATCTTTTGTAAAACAGAATCTCGAATATTCAATTTGTAACAGTGAGGTTCTGAAATCAATGCAAAATCGATATTATCAGTCTCCATATTGAGAATGAGTTGCTCCATAGCATTTTTAGACCTGTGTAACAAAACTCAAAAGAGAATTATAATTATTATACACAATCAATTAGAGTTTCTTCATGAAAATTTATCTCGGGAAGCAACTGTCCTAAGGTTTATGATGAATATTAGCAATAGTGGTCCCACAGACATTTGAGCTCAACATTAACTCGCGGAAGGATATCGAATGTATTTTAGTAAAAAGTCTCCACTTAGCTTAAATGATTTTCATACAGTTTCGCCTCCGCAAGCGACTGCTAAGGATCACAAAAACTTCTATGCCCGATAATAATGAAACATGTAAATTAAATCTCCTTATGTAGCATTATTTGTTGTTTAACGTTTGTAAATATTTTAATAGTTTAAAAGTATTGTTTGAAGCAATCCTAATACTTATTAAATTTTATAATAAAACACACTGGAGTTGGCGACACGGACGTAATATGAGCATGAACTTAGTAACATAAGCAATGACGATTCTGTGTAGTAAATATAACTTTTAATTAAAGTTTAATTATTTTTTGATTATTTTTTTAATTCCCTGTTAAAAAGATGGCAGAAAGTGAACTACAAATCACCCATGACACTGTGAAGCCACCGCCTTTATGGAGAGCGAAACCGGATATATGGTTTCGACAAATGGAAAGTCAATTCGCGTTAGCTGGCATAATACTGGAAATCAATAAATTTCATCATGTTGTCTCCGCTTTACAACCAGAAGAAATGACAGTAGTTAAGGACATTATCCTATGTTCACCATCTGCTGAGCTTTTCACCACACTAAAGAGGAGATGGTGCACACAGTATGCAGATACGGAGGCACAGCGCCTAAGAGAGCTGAATCTGGTATGCAGCTCGGTGATCGACGTCAAGCTAGATTTTTATTGGAGATGCGAAGCAAGGCCACGGCAGACAAATAAACGAAGATCTTCCAAAATCTATATTTTTGCAAAGGCTGGCTATTAACAGATATTGGCGATTTCAAATTGCAATCTAGATAAACTGGCTGAAATGGCTGATGGCATTATGGCGACAAGTAACGCACCATCGGTTAATGCTGTGACGACAATGGCAGATCAGTAAGATTTGCAGACAATATTGAGTGAAATAATGTCTCGTCTTTCTCGACTGGAAGTCCAAACACGTCTCCATTCAACGGGACAAAGTCAGCGACGTCCGGCTAGCAGATCCCGACAAGCTGAGAACTCGGAACTCAGCTGGTAACACAAGAAATTCCAACAACGGGCAACCAAGTGTCGACCTCTCTGTGCTTTCCAGTCGGAAAATTGCTAGGGCCATCACCCATAGAAAAGGGTGACGGTGAGGCAATGATTCAGCGTTTATATTTGTATGAAAAATAATCGTCTTTAAAATATCTCATTGATATTGGAGCTGATACATCTGTTATCCTCCTCTCCATTAATAAGCCAAGCAATCAAGCTGCATGGATGCAACTATTTTTTTTTTTGCTGCGAACAAAACACTGATTCCTACTTTCGGTCAACGCCTTTTAAAGTTAGATCTTGCACCAAGAATATAATTTAACTGGCCTTTCATTATCGCTTCTATGTCACAACCTATTATCGGTACAGATTTTTTGCACCACATTGGACTTTTAGTGGACATTAAAAATGGTATTTTGATTGATCCTTTAATTACATTACAAACAAAAGGAACTTTAGTTAGAGGAAATTTTTCTTCAGTAAAAGTAATTGTTCAGAACACTAAATTTCACAAATTGCTGGCGGAATTTCCAGCAAATATTGGAGCTCATACCACCCCAATAAAAATTCTTCATAGAGTCGAACATCGGAAAAACGACTGGAACACCCGTGTTTTTGAAGCTGCGATGGTTAAAAGCAAATATTAAAAGCTGCAAAGCAGGAATTTCAGTTTCTCGTGAATTCTGGAATCTGCCGACCGTCCAAAAGCTGTTAGGCGTGTCCACTACATTGGATGACACTACTTTAACCCTTTTTGAGAGATTTTTAGTTTCATTATTAAATCTAGCACAATTAAAACCAACTTGAGGATTTTTATTAGATTACTCTGAGTTTTATAGTTACCTGAGCTGGTAAAGGTGGTTTTCACAATCAGCAGCTTTATGATTATAACTTAAATATTTAAAAAACCTATGTATAATAACAAATTTATAGATTTTACTAATATATTATCAAACCTGAAATATCTTAATCTTAAAATTTGCTTAGACATAGGTGGAACTCTAACAATAAGGTCTTGAATACCCAAAATTCTTTATCGTGAAATGAACTTTAGACTACGAAATTTCTTCCTCAGATACTGAAATAACAGAATATGTCCTTGCTTGATCAAATATGTCCTTGATAAGTTCATTATCATGTAAGTAAGCCAGTAATGTGTTGTCTAATAATGGCAGGAAGCTTTCGTTTATTAAGAATTGAAGAAAGAGTCAAGGAATTTAGACCTGAGAAACAGAAAAAAAAATATTATTGTAATACGCAATGAAAAAATCAGCTATAATTTTTGAAAGAATAGAATACATATTAAATTCTAAACGATTAAATGAAATAAAAAATTATTATTAACTGTGGCCACCAGATCTGAAAAAAAAATCATTCAAAATAACTGTTATAATAAACGTTTAAGCAGATTAAGGATATTAACAGTTTTTAAATATTGGATCAAATTTGGACTTCCAAACCTGCCTTATTCTAGAGAAAATGTATGTGTAGAACATACGAAATTAGAACTAAGATTGAAACTACGATTTTCTAGAATGATTATTGATAATACTATTATGATTTTTGTAATTGATGGAGAGTAATAAAGTAAAAAATTTAATGTTTACTTCTAATCAATAAAATAGTAATTAGCAAAAAATAAATGAAATAAAAAATAATTTTCCATGTTTTGGATAAGTTAAAACTTTTAAAATTTATTCCAATTATAAGTTTTAGTTTTTATTACATTATTGATTTTACACTTTTTAATGGTTTGAAATTAAGTACTGAATTCAAAGTCTTTTTTATCAACTGAAGTTTTATAAATTATCAAAAACAACGGCAACAAAGAAAAAGCAAATTAAATTTATAAAATAAATTAATAGCATAAAATAAAGTATATTAATGGAAACATATGATTATAAATGTTACATTAGAAGTAGTTCGATAAATCATACAGGATTTATTCCGTAAAAATTTCAAGTAATTTAAAAGGAAGATAAATTTTACATTCACTCTGTCATAAAATGCAGTATTTGTAAATTGCATAAATAATTTATTAATTAAACATATATGGTCTTTTTATTAAAATGATAAAAAAATCTATAATATTCATAATTTATTAGTCAGTGATTTTAAATTTTGAGGCACTAAATATCATAAAAATGATGCAATTACTATTATAATTACATCAATTATACTCCAATTTGATTAAAATTATGATATACCCGAATAAGAATGGCAAACATAAACACACTAATAAAAAATTGTAAAACAATTTAGATGTTTGTGTATATAAGCTATAAGATAATAACAGTTATTGAAATAACTATTACATTTTACGTAAGATTTAAAACAACTTGTTACATTAATTCAGCCAATATTGAAAAAATATTGTCATATCAGTAAATGTAATGCCTAGGCACTCATTTATCAACTGCTCATAATTTAAAATCAAAACTTGACAAAAACGTAAATTTTTTTTAATGTGGCAAAAATCTATTGAATGTTATTTTCATTTGTTGAAAATTGAAATTAGTTACGAAAGTATTTTGTTATTGAATGTATACTAAAAGCATTTTAATCCCACGAATTTCAAAGGTTAAATTTTCCGATTATTTAGTTTATCGATCAACAGTTGACACAATGAGTGCAAAAGTGATAAGTGTGCCAACAAAAGAAAAGAAGTTTGGTTTTGTATAAAATAAAATGTCATTTCCAGACATCACAAACTCCGGCATATCCATCATTTCTTTGAAAGAACATTCTCTTTCGTCATGGGACTGCCGTTTCAAAGTGGACCTGTTTTGTAAATACATACTATAATATTCCTCCTTAATATTTTGCATGTGGCTTTTTATTTCCCCACCACAGCCGAAAATTTTATATAATGACAATGTGTAGTAAATTACGTAAGTAACATTTTCAATAATTTTGGTAACAGAATAAAGATTAAAATCAATTTCGTTCAACAATGCGTAAGATATTACAAACATTGAGCAACCACCAGACAGGCACATGTAATAAGAGCTACGGGAAAATATTTTCTGAGTCTCCTTCAGGATCTTAAAAATTTCCATGTAGCGATCAGCGAATTCTTCTTGATGAATAACTAAAAATTGTTTGCTTGGAATGGATTTCATATCGAGGTAAAAATCGTGCAATAATTTTGATATCTTTGCACAAAATGTAAGTAACAAAACCAGCATCAGATTATAATTTAATATAGTTAAAGCGTACACCAATAAAATTTTTATAACAATGCAGGACAATCTCATCATTTTGCTCATCATATTAAAACCATAAAATAGATACAGAAAGATTTCGTTTTCATATTGATCACTCATAGTCACAATGAAAACTGCAATAAACAAAAATGGAAAAGCGAGCGCAAATGCTAATACAAAATTCTGGTTGCATTCCGTGCTATTTTTATTTCTTTCGTATATTTTGCTCACTTTTTGAATATTGTTCATGAGTAGTTTTATATCTTGACTTTTCGAGCGCAAGCTATGCCATGCTGTGACTTCAAACGCAAAAGCAAAGCAATGAAATACAGTCAATCTCAAGTCTGAACCAAAGAAACATGAAACAATTGACATAACTATTATATCCACACCACAAATATGATACAAAACTGATAATACAATAGAACATACTCTTAATGACTTTTTTCGACAGGTTAATACACCAACCGCAGATAAACACATCTTGAGGAAAGCAAACTCACCCGTAGACTTTGATTTGTTCATTATCATTTGAATTCTATGAGACTTTATGCTGATGGAAGGATTCGAATTTAAGTTGTTCATTTCTATTTTCATAAGTTGTTGGACATAAAGGCTGAATAATGAAATCAGAATATGTATCTCATTGTTTGAGCGTTACAATGAACATAAAGTGCTCAGATAAAAGTGTTGCTGAGCAACACAGAAAACTGTTTATTTCTTTATACTGAAATTTAATTATATATATTGTTCTACATATATACAAAAACTGTTATAAATATAAAACGAATATTGATTTTTAAGATTCAATGACTTTTTCATCTCGTGATAGGAAAGGAAGTTATTAAGAATATTGATTTCGTCATTTATGAAATTGGATTTAGGTAATTTGGAATTGATTGCTGATCAAACTCACTAAAATATAGAGAGAATAAGATTCGTCTGCATTCACTCAAAAATTTTTTACCCCCTCCCTCCAAAAAAAAAATTACTTAACAACTCATTATAATTTTACAATATTTAATTATTGAATACTCAGATAATATAATTGGTTTTTTTTTTTTGCTCATGCATAGTTCCTTGTACATAGTCTGAGGTTAATCTATACCTGTTAGTTGGAAGCGACCGAGTGAATTCTTCGTAATTTAGAAGCAGGAACAAAGCAGAAGACTCCAATACTCGACTGGCAACCCTACAGGTATCATTTGACTTGGATGAATTTGGGACCACAAACTATATATATTGGGATAAAGGCATTGTGGCAGTGGTTTTAATATTATGATAAAATATTAGTTAAATAATATATAAATTAATTTTACTGTGTAGTTTAATAACAGCTTTATATATATATACATATATTAGTTATGTATTAAACAATATAAATTCTATGTGAAAAAAATTTTTACGCTAAGGAAACGAATCCTCAGAGTAATTTATTTTGTCAAATTGGTATATTTATCTGCGTTTGCTGAAATGTTTTATACTAACTTATATGTTTATGTTTGTTTTATTCGAGAAATCAAGTATAATTAAAAATGGATGTTATAAATATATGAAAAAATATTTGCACAAATATTAAAATAAGTTTGAACAATTATTTTGAATTTTAATCTATTTAATTTTTACAATATGAAATTGGAAATAATTTTTTTTAAATAGCAGATTATTCAGTAATTTGATTGGGATTATATTGTAATAAATTTATTATTATAATACCGGAAAAACAGAAAACATCAACGAAAGTTTGCATATTTTCAATGTGCCTATGGTTACCATGGTTACCAGTTGAAATGGTGGCTGAGTAGCAGAAACCATTTGCGTACTCGAATCTTTAAAGTACCATATGCATCTGCTGCAAGCATTAAGACCAGATGATTATGTAAAATTAAGGCGCTACCAAAATGAGTAATGTTTAGAGTGAACTGAGATATCATCTTTAAATACTCCCACGATATCAGCCGCATCACTCAAGGAGAGCATCTATAGTATGGACGTCAATATTTAATACTCTTTCGGTTTCATCAATTGTATAACCCATTACTGTAACTTAATTATGTTCCGAAATAATCGATTCGGAATCCCGATGTTTCTTTTGTAATAACCCTGCATTAGCCCAATAATGAAAATAACAAATGTTTAAGTAATTTCAAATAAATTTTCTACGGCTTTTTTGCTTATATCTAATTATATTTAGGATTCCCATGTTTACTAACTTATCTATTCAAACTATCATATTTTAATTTAATATATGCAAGTAGAAATAGTAAACAATTAGCTTGCAAAATTGAAATTACCGTAAAATTTTTGGCTTGTCTGAATTGCAAAACCTGTGCATATACATTATCTCTCTCTCATGAATCTTTGTGTTTGATTTTCCTTTAAACCGTACTAACTGAAAATTTTCTTAGAATCTGAAATAAGAAAGTTATATTTAATTTATATTGTATTTTGCGGGTCTTAGAAATGCAACTTCAAAAAGAAAATACCTTACGGAATCATATAAAAAATAAGAGGTTTGAATATGGTAATGATTAGTATTCCAGCTTATTTGTGCGATGCCCGAAGGACAAATGACATCGCAAAAACTCCATGAAAGAAAATTTAGGCGATGGAATTCTCATTAAAAAAAATTTTAAATATATATATGTTACCAGCCAAGTTTTATATCTGACATTCAAAGAATATTAAATGAGATTGCTGATTGAAAATGAAGAAATAAAGTAGTAAGCTAGATTACTTCCAATCGTACACTACTGTTGTAGTGTACGATTTTGTGCTTGTGTGTGTGTGTGTGGTTAATTTTCTTATGTTAAATATTTAAGATTAACTTTTTATTTCATATCTGTTTTCAGAGTACAGAGCTTGGTTTTTATTTTGAATAAATTGAATTATATTAGCCTAGATAACAGAAACACAGATGGACCACTGTTGTCTAGTATATTCAGGAGATATCACAGTATTAACTTTAATACTATGCTTTTGGTTATTGTAACATACATAAGGTGTTTGCCATTAGCATTGTATGCTTTTCTTTCCAAATTCATCAACACCCTGTTTTTATTCATTATCAGTGTATTTAAAGCAATTAATCATAGTCTTGATAGAAATCATTGGATTGGTTTCATCTATTTAATGCAGTCATTTCTCAGATTTCTCTAAGGAAAACATTTGGGTGTTCATGGTACTTGCCTTGCCTGTTCATCCATTGGTCTCTATGCTATGCTTTCAATTTAAGTATTTGTTTCTTGATTTCAGTATAATTTTGGAATGTTAGAAATATAGTTTTGTAGAGTTATAACGGGAGTGGTTTTCACCACTCGTATGATGATTCGAAGAATTTTATCTTGGGTTCAATGCAAAGAATGAATCTTTCTTTGCGTTTTAAAGATTAACACCTCACTTACATATATAAAACTAGATTTAATAAAAGTTATGTAAGGTTTTCATTTAGGGTGATCTGAAGTGCTGATATTTGGTTCCGTCTAGTCTCATCAAAATTAAGTATCTTTTCAACGCACACACTCTTTTCTTAAAATTCACATCATTATCATACATTCTGACTAGAATATACGTGAAATACCACAAATATTTTTATTTTATAAAACTAAAGAATATGACTACTAACATTCCAAATATATTCTAACGACTGTAAATAAAGAATTTGGTAGCATTTCGTGACACAATTTCGTAGCGAAGAACAAACACAGAACAAAAGCATACGTAAATTAATTAAAATTTAATGCTTTCAATACAATTATAGAAGAAAAAGTGCTATTTTACAGAAATATAAAGGGATTTAGTTGAATTTTGAAAAAAAGCTATTAATTTTTGTTTGGAATTATTTGACATTAAACTAAAACTTTATTGTAGCATCTAAAAATACAGCTAAAAACTTCAATCAGAAAAATGGTTTTGCATGATGATCCTATGATCATTCCCAATTTCTAAGTTTAACTTTGTGTCTAAAAATTACTCTACATAAAAAAAAATAATTCTTACTGTGTAGAAAATTACGTAAGAAATAAACGAGAATATTAAATTTTTATGAGCATTAAATGAATCACATTTATTAATTTTATCTAAATGTGGAATATTTGAATTTTAATATTTGCTGTAACTCATTAAAATGTATTTAATTACATTATATTTAAATATACCTTTAATGAGTTACAGTTAACATATTTTTAATACCACAACAAAGTTCTCAATTTCATTAATGTTACTCAAGTTATTTTTTTAACAGTTTTAATTGCTCTTATCAGGAGCTTTAACTTAAATATTCTATAATAACTGCTTACGACACATCATGGCTGTTTAACTTTTTATTTTATGAAATTTTAGGTCTTTATTAGCCTTAATTATGCATTACCTCTACCTGAGTTTTATTTGAAATATAAAATTATTTGGTTACTTTAAAAACTAGAATGGACGTTTGAGCTTTAGGTCTATTTAGAATGAGATTTACATTTTAATGTTTACTCTACCAATAAGATGTTTTCATGATCTAGAAAAAAATTAGTTGCACACAAAATTGAACGTAACATAACATGAACCATTTATTTAAATATTGGAAAATACAAATACAGAATAGAACTTTTATGCATAATTAAAATTTGAATAAATGTTCGGGATATGAAATTATTTATTTAATTTAAAAAACAAAATATTTCTTCCTTTTATAACTACTGAATTATAAATTGCACACAATTCCAAATTACATTGTTCTGTAAATGAAAATAGGAATGACATTTCACACACACAATTTGATTTTATTGTGTGATTTACGCTCATAAATTTTCTTTTCCTAAATTGGATTGTGTATTTTATGGATAATCCTGAGAATTATGCTTTCAACGTAAAATTGAGTAAATATGATATGAGACATTAAAAAACGTCCATTAAATAAATTATTTTTGTATAAAATCAATTATAAATATAGTATGAATTGTGTAAATGAAATATTCATCAGAAACGAATTTGATTGAATAGAAAAACCTTTTTGCTAAATTTAACTGTTCAATAATTTTTGTGAGTGGGAAAGTATTAGTTTTTAAAAAATTAACTTTATTAAAATAAGTTATTGATAGAAATTAATTCTGTAATAAAATTTTGATTGATTTTTTTATTTTTAGAGATGTTAAGAATGATGATTAGCAATTATATTACATTTTTTGTTTGTTTTTACAGCATTTTAGAAAATAAAATGAAATTTGATTAAAAATTTACGAAGTTATGTTTCTAAAAATCTCAAGAATGATTATGTAAAACTATAAAAATAGAGAGTTTATTTTTCTCTTTGAATTCACTATCTAAATATTTTAATTATTAGTTACATTCGTTAGAAAATTTTCAAAACAAATGAAACGAAATGTTGTAGAAATTAAAAATTTCATTGCTAGTGTACGGTGTACGGTGTACGTAAATAAAATAAAACCATATTATTTTTGATCAAAAAATACTCCTCTAATGATATTTTCTATTTTAAAAAACGGAATGCTATCTTTGAAGTTCATCAAATTGCACAAAATTCGGGTTCTCTTGTTATCGTAGTAGAATCTATTGCGAATAAAGTAATTTTTTGTATTCGTTTTTTCTAATTTTTTTTAATTAGCTGCATTTTTTAAATTGTTGAAATATTGAATATACAACTTTCTTCTTTTAAATATTATTCGATGTTCAATATAATACAGTGATATCGGGAAAACTCAATTACCTCATGGATATCAATGAGTATTTCACTGTAATTAGAAGATTCATTTGTGAATGTCAAAGTTCATTCTTTGGACACAGAAGACAATCAGAGAGCAATTTTTTGTGTGCGTGTGCAACATTTTAATCCATAACTACAAATGTAACCAGGTTTTTCTATAAATTTCAATTGAATTTTAAAAAAATGAATTTAAGATGGAATTTTAATTTATTTTACTGACATATATGCATTTTTATGACGCCTAAACTTTCTATAGTTTTCTGAATTTCATACTAAAACCATATATTTTCAACTTAAAATTGAAAAAAATAAGCTAAGAGAAATGTATGAAAAAATCTTGTTAAACGAATGAAACTTAAAATGAGAAAATTTTAAAATCGGAAAGTAAATAGCTGTTTATTAAATTTTGTATTGTAAATTACAAATGCGCAAACATATTAGTTTTTTAGTTTTTATTAATGGATTTTATAAGCTGCCAAATACATTAGAGAAAAAAAGTTACGTTTTAAAAGTTTGGAAAACGTTTCGCGAAATTTATCGTTTTTTACCTATTTATAAAAATAAACATTAAAAATACTGAAATACAAGCATATGTTAATACTTACTTTTAAGACTTTCTTTTAACATTAATTTCATACCGATAATTATTAAGGTAAAACTAGTTTTCACATTCGAAGTGAAAACTAGTTTTACCTTAATAATTAATAATACCTTAATAATGATTGTATCCGAAAGTAAATAAAACTACGGGATATTTTGCTGAATTTATTTAATCATAAGTAAATAAGTAAGAAATAGGAAGCTAAGAGAAAAAATATCTAAAACTTACAAGCATTCAAAACTTAATTATAAATGCAAGGAAAACAGCATAAAAATGTATTTTGAACAATTATTTTAGGAAAACTATTCAAGAGGAAGAAATAGGGAATTGATTATTACAAAACAATGGATTTACAGTGATGTAAATTACATAATGAAATATTTCCCTTACATAAATTTAAATAAATTTTGGAAGTGTAATAAGTTAAATTATTTTAACAAAGGCATGTAATATTATTTGAAATTTTTCAAAAATATGACGCATAGTCAGCACTATCATCCATATTTATCCATTCAGCAAAATATAAGCAATTGATAAATAACGCATGATACAACTATATATTACCCAATACATATATTTCTAAAAATATTTTTTAGAATATATGAAACAAAGGAGAGATGTTAGAGTATATGACAATTTCACTGTAATTATTAAAATTAAATTTTCAAGGGAAAAACAAATATGCATTTGTAAAAAATGATGTAAAACAAATTTCTTTAAATTGCCATTAACGATGCAAAATTAAAAATATTGTTTTTAGAAAACATTCTTTTGAGCCAATTTTTATATTCAAACTGAACATATCTGAATGTAAAAGAAATACTTAATATTGCAAAAAACTTGGTATTTACTAAAATGTTTCATCTTAATAATTATTAAATTAATTTTGCAATTTATATATTCAGTTCGATTAAGAGCATAATTTAGAAGTTAATGAAATTTCGAAATTCAATGACTCAACAGCAGTTTTAAATTTACGCTATATTTCCATTAAAACAAATTTTTTTTTATTGAAATACAACAATATCAGTATTAAGATTATGATAATATAATCATTATAATACAATGAACATAGAAAAATTCTAAAATTTTCAAATACAAAACATATATTTAACCAATTGTTCTACAATAAGACTAAACTGTTTTATATATGTAAATACAAAATTTTACAGGAAACATTTAATAAATATTATAGGAAAGATTTTGAGTAGTAATTATTAAGAAAGTAAAAGTATAAATTGAGTTTTATTAATCTTAAATGTTAATTATAGAATTTCAATTTATGTGTCGGGTTTCCCAATTAAGAAAATTATTCAAAATTTAATGAAGTTTGAATATTTGAAGTATAATCTTGGTTTTCAAATGCAGATTGGTCTGATTTTTAAGTTTTAATGAAAGCAGCATCTGATTATTTCAGCATGTTTATAGTCACGAAAGCATTTCTTAATATTGCAGTGAAACTCCTTTGATCAAATTAATATTACAGATTGTGAAAATGAGCTCTAGAGCGGAGGTACTGTTTATATTCTTCTCTGAATAAATAACATAATTGACACTTATATATTTTGATCCTCGAGGAATAATCTCCTTTTCTTGACTCATAAGACCGACTGGTACTCGGTGAAGAAGAATAGCAGAGAGCCTGTTGGCTTTGGATATACTTACCTTCATATAATGGCTTATCAAAACTAAGATGTTTAGCTGCAACTCTTAAGGTCACAGTATTTGCTTGACTCTGGTTTTGCAAAATTTCAGTGCTGTGTTCTATGTTCTGATGTTGCAGAGAATGCAAATGAATGAAAGTTTTAAGGCATATATTGCACACATGGGGATACTCCTTGACATGAATCTTTTCATGATATAAGATTGAGTTTCGATAACTAAATACTGTATTACAATACATAACTTTTAAAGGCTGTTCTTGTATGTGTTCTCTTACATGTCTTTTGAAATCATCAAGATTGCTAAATCTTTCTGCACAATATATACACTGATATGTTTATTTTCCTGCATGCATCTTCTCATGGACAATGAGATGGCTTCTTCGTATAAATATTCGATCACAAATTTTACATTTATATTGTAGTATTCTATTGTGAATCTGTTCATGAATGGAAAGATAGTCAGAACTTATATTTTTTTCAATAAACAATTCTGAAATAAACCTCTTCAAGTACTGCTGTGTACTGTAATGTGTTATATCTGTTACAGTTTCAATGCTGAATCAATAATTGCACTATTTTAGTGAATGGTTATGTTGTACTACAAACACCCGTGCCAATGGGGAGATTCCAATCCATGCAGGTTTGATAAATATTTGAAGTAATTAAAAAATGAAACAAAATGCTCTCTCGTTAACCTTTGTCGACAGCAAACAACCTTGTTTTCTGCTCTTTTTTTAAAATTATGTTGTAATTCTCTAATAATTTTGTTATAAATATTTGATAAATTACACAATGTAATAGTTCTTGCTTGATTGGGCTTCTTAAAAATATTTTTTTCAATCAAAAATTCTGAAATAAACCTCTTCAAGTACTGCTGTGTACTGTAATGTGTTATATCTGTTACATTTTCAATGCTGAATCAATAATTGCACTATTTTAGTGAATGGTTATGTTGTACTACAAACACCCGTGCCAATGGGGAGATTCCAATCCATGCAGGTTTGATAAATATTTGAAGTAATTAAAAAATGAAACAAAATGCTCTCTCGTTAACCTTTGTCGACAGCTAACAACCTTGTTTTCTGCTCTTTTTTTAAAATTATGTTGTAATTCTCTAATAATTTTGTTATAAATATTTGAAAAATTACACAATGTAATAGTTCTTGCTTGATTGGGCTTCTTAAAATTATTTTTTTCAATAAACAATTCTGAAATAAACCTCTTCAAGTACTGCTGTGTACTGTAATGTGTTATATCTGTTACATTTTCAATGCTGAATCAATAATTGCACTATTTTAGTGAATGGTTATGTTGTACTACAAACACCCGTGCCAATGGGGAGATTCCAATCCATGCAGGTTTGATAAATATTTGAAGTAATTAAAAAATGGAACAAAATGCTCTCTCGTTAACCTTTGTCGACAGCAAACAACCTTGTTTTCTGCTCTTTTTTTAAAATTATGTTGTAATTCTCTAATAATTTTGTTATAAATATTTGACAAATTACACAATGTAATAGTTCTTGCTTGATTGGGCTTCTTAAAATTAATTTCTTCAATAAATAATTCTGAAATAAACCTCTTCAAGTACTGCTGTGTACTGTAATGTGTTATATCTGTTACATTTTCAATGCTGAATCAATAATTGCGCTATTTTAGTGAATGGTTATGTTGTACTACAAACACCCGTGCCAATGGGGAGATTCGAATCCATGCAGGTTTGATAAATATTTGAAGTAATTAAAAAATGAAACAAAATGCTCTCTCGTTAACCTTTGTCGACAGCTAACAACCTTGTTTTCTGCTCTTTTTTTAAAATTATGTTGTAATTCTCTAATAATTTTGTTATAAATATTTGACAAATTACACAATGTAATAGTTCTTGCTTGATTGGGCTTCTTAAAATTATTTTTTTTCAATAAATAATTCTGAAATACACCTCTTCAAGTACTGCTGTGTACTGTAATGTGTTATATCTGTTACATTTTCAATGCTGAATCAATAATTGCACTATTTTAGTGAATGGTTATGTTGTATTACAAACACCCGTGCCCATGGGGAGATTCGAATCCATGCAGGTTTGATAAATATTTGAAGTAATTAAAAAATGAAGCAAAATGCTCTCTCGTTAACCTTTGTCGACAGCAAACAACCTTGTTTTCTGCTCTTTTTTTTAAATTATGTTGTAATTCTCTAATAATATTGTTATAAATATTTGACAAATTACACAATGTAATAGTTCTTGCTTGATTGGGCTTCTTAAAATTAATTTCTTCAATAAATAATTCTGAAATAAACCTCTTCAAGTACTGCTGTGTACTGTAATGTGTTATATCTGTTACATTTTCAATGCTGAATCAGTAATTGCACTATTTTAGTGAATGGTTATGCTGTTTTAATATTTTATTTGTTTTTATTGGATGATAATGTGATAAGATAGGAGATATTGTACAAATTACTGCAAAACCTGTCTCGGTGTAGCTTTTCGAAGACTCTTTGAGTTCTTTTTTACTTTTTAAATTAAGTTGACTCATATTTTCGTTATTAAAATTAAATTTTCAAGGGAAAAACAAATATGCATTTGTAAAAAATGATGTAAAACAAATTTCTTTAAATTGCCATTAACGATGCAAAATTAAAAATATTGTTTTTAGAAAACATTCTTTTGAGCCAATTTTTATATTCAAACTGAACATATCTGAATGTAAAAGAAATACTTAATAATGCAAAAAACTTGGTATTTACTAAAATGTTTCATCTTAATAATTATTAAATTAATTTTGCAATTTATATATTCAGTTCGATTAAGAGCATAATTTAGAAGTTAATGAAATTTCGAAATTCAATGACTCAACAGCAGTTTTAAATTTACGCTATATTTCCATGAAAACAAATTTTTTTTTATTGAAATACAACAATATCAGTATTAAGATTATGATAATATAATTGTTATAATACAATGAACATAGAAAAATTCTAAAATTTTCAAATACAAAACATATATAACTGATTGTTCTACAATAAAACTAAACTGTTTTATATATGTAAATACAAAATTTTACAGGAAACATTTAATAAATATTATAGGAAAGATTTTGAGTAGTAATTATTAAGAAAGTAAAAGTATAAATTGAGTTTTATTAATCTTAAATGATAATTATAGAATTTCAATTTATGTGTCGGGTTTCCCAATTAAGAAAATTATTCAAAATTTAATGAAGTTTGAATATTTGAAGTATAATCTTGGTTTTCAAATGCAGATTGGTCTGATTTTTAAGTTTTAATGAAAGCAGCATCTGATTATTTCAGCATGTTTATAGTCACGAAAGCATTTCTTAATATTGCAGTGAAACTCCTTTGATCAAATTAATATTACAGATTGTGAAAATGAGCTCTAGAGCGGAGGTACTGTTTATATTCTTCTCTGAATAAATAACATAATTGACACTTATATATTTTGATCCTCGAGGAATAATCTCCTTTTCTTGACTCATAAGACCGACTGGTACTGGTGAAGAAGAATAGCAGAGAGCCTGTTGGCTTTGGATATACTTACCTTCATATAATGGCTTATCAAAACTAAGATGTTTAGCTGCAACTCTTAAGGTCCACAGTATTTGCTTGACTCTGGTTTTGCAAAATTTCAGTGCTGTGTTCTATGTTCTGATGTTGCAGAGAATGCAAATGAATGAAAGTTTTAAGGCATATATTGCACACATGGGGATACTCCTTGACATGAATCTTTTCATGATATAAGATTGAGTTTCGATAACTAAATACTGTATTACAATACATAACTTTTAAAGGCTGTTCTTGTATGTGTTCTCTTACATGTCTTTTGAAATCATCAAGATTGCTAAATCTTTCTGCACAATATATACACTGATATGTTTCTTTTCCTGCATGCATCTTCTCATGGACAATGAGATGGCTTCTTCGTATAAATATTCGATCACAAATTTTACATTTATATTGTAGTATTCTATTGTGAATCTTTTCATGTATGGAAAGATAGTCAGAACGATTATTTTTTTCAATAAACAATTCTGAAATAAACCTCTTCAAGTACTGCTGTGTACTGTAATGTGTTATATCTGTTACAGTTTCAATGCTGAATCAATAATTGCACTATTTTAGTGAATGGTTATGTTGTACTACAAACACCCGTGCCAATGGGGAGATTCCAATCCATGCAGGTTTGATAAATATTTGAAGTAATTAAAAAATGAAACAAAATGCTCTCTCGTTAACCTTTGTCGACAGCAAACAACCTTGTTTTCTGCTCTTTTTTTAAAATTATGTTGTAATTCTCTAATAATTTTGTTATAAATATTTGATAAATTACACAATGTAATAGTTCTTGCTTGATTGGGCTTCTTAAAATTATTTTTTTCAATAAACAATTCTGAAATAAACCTCTTCAAGTACTGCTGTGTACTGTAATGTGTTATATCTGTTACAGTTTCAATGCTGAATCAATAATTGCACTATTTTAGTGAATGGTTATGTTGTACTACAAACACCCGTGCCAATGGGGAGATTCCAATCCATGCAGGTTTGATAAATATTTGAAGTAATTAAAAAATGAAACAAAATGCTCTCTCGTTAACCTTTGTCGACAGCAAACAACCTTGTTTTCTGCTCTTTTTTTAAAATTATGTTGTAATTCTCTAATAATTTTGTTATAAATATTTGATAAATTACACAATGTAATAGTTCTTGCTTGATTGGGCTTCTTAAAATTATTTTTTTCAATAAACAATTCTGAAATAAACCTCTTCAAGTACTGCTGTGTACTGTAATGTGTTATATCTGTTACATTTTCAATGCTGAATCAATAATTGCACTATTTTAGTGAATGGTTATGTTGTACTACAAACACCCGTGCCAATGGGGAGATTCCAATCCATGCAGGTTTGATAAATATTTGAAGTAATTAAAAAATGGAACAAAATGCTCTCTCGTTAACCTTTGTCGACAGCTAACAACCTTGTTTTCTGCTCTTTTTTTAAAATTATGTTGTAATTCTCTAATAATTTTGTTATAAATATTTGACAAATTACACAATGTAATAGTTCTTGCTTGATTGGGCTTCTTATAATTATTTTTTTCAATAAACAATTCTGAAATAAACCTCTTCAAGTACTGCTGTGTACTGTAATGTGTTATATCTGTTACATTTTCAATGCTGAATCAATAATTGCACTATTTTAGTGAATGGTTATGTTGTACTACAAACACCCGTGCCAATGGGGAGATTCGAATCCATGCAGGTTTGATAAATATTTGAAGTAATTAAAAAATGAAACAAAATGCTCTCTCGTTAACCTTTGTCGACAGCTAACAACCTTGTTTTCTGCTCTTTTTTTAAAATTATGTTGTAATTCTCTAATAATTTTGTTATAAATATTTGACAAATTACACAATGTAATAGTTCTTGCTTGATTGGGCTTCTTAAAATTATTTTTTTTCAATAAATAATTCTGAAATACACCTCTTCAAGTACTGCTGTGTACTGTAATGTGTTATATCTGTTACATTTTCAATGCTGAATCAATAATTGCACTATTTTAGTGAATGGTTATGTTGTATTACAACAAACACCCGTGCCCATGGGGAGATTCGAATCCATGCAGGTTTGATAAATATTTGAAGTAATTAAAAAATGAAGCAAAATGCTCTCTCGTTAACCTTTGTCGACAGCAAACAACCTTGTTTTCTGCTCTTTTTTTAAAATTATGTTGTAATTCTCTAATAATTTTGTTATAAATATTTGACAAATTACACAATGTAATAGTTCTTGCTTGATTGGGCTTCTTAAAATTATTTTTTTCAATAAATAATTCTGAAATAAACCTCTTCAAGTACTGCTGTGTACTGTAATGTGTTATATCTGTTACATTTTCAATGCTGAATCAGTAATTGCACTATTTTAGTGAATGGTTATGCTGTTTTAATATTTTATTTGATTTTTATTGGATGATAATGTGATAAGATAGGAGATATTGTACAAATTACTGCAAAACCTGTCTCGGTGTAGCTTTTCGAAGACTCTTTGAGTTCTTTTTTACTTTTTAAATTAAGTTGACTCATATTTTCGTTATTAAAATTAAATTTTCAAGGGAAAAACAAATATGCATTTGTAAAAAATGATGTAAAACAAATTTCTTTAAATTGCCATTAACGATGCAAAATTAAAAATATTGTTTTTAGAAAACATTCTTTTGAGCCAATTTTTATATTCAAACTGAACATATCTGAATGTAAAAGAAATACTTAATAATGCAAAAAACTTGGTATTTACTAAAATGTTTCATCTTAATAATTATTAAATTAATTTTGCAATTTATATATTCAGTTCGATTAAGAGCATAATTTAGAAGTTAATGAAATTTCGAAATTCAATGACTCAACAGCAGTTTTAAATTTACGCTATATTTCCATGAAAACAAATTTTTTTTTATTGAAATACAACAATATCAGTATTAAGATTATGATAATATAATTGTTATAATACAATGAACATAGAAAAATTCTAAAATTTTCAAATACAAAACATATATAACTGATTGTTCTACAATAAAACTAAACTGTTTTATATATGTAAATACAAAATTTTACAGGAAACATTTAATAAATATTATAGGAAAGATTTTGAGTAGTAATTATTAAGAAAGTAAAAGTATAAATTGAGTTTTATTAATCTTAAATGATAATTATAGAATTACAATTTATGTGTCGGGTTTCCCAATTAAGAAAATTATTCAAAATTTAATGAAGTTTGAATATTTGAAGTATAATCTTGGTTTTCAAATGCAGATTGGTCTGATTTTTAAGTTTTAATGAAAGCAGCATCTGATTATTTCAGCATGTTTATAGTCACGAAAGCATTTCTTAATATTGCAGTGAAACTCCTTTGATCAAATTAATATTACAGATTGTGAAAATGAGCTCTAGAGCGGAGGTACTGTTTATATTCTTCTCTGAATAAATAACATAATTGACACTTATATATTTTGATCCTCGAGGAATAATCTCCTTTTCTTGACTCATAAGACCGACTGGTACTCGGTGAAGAAGAATAGCAGAGAGCCTGTTGGCTTTGGATATACTTACCTTCATATAATGGCTTATCAAAACTAAGATGTTTAGCTGCAACTCTTAAGGTCACAGTATTTGCTTGACTCTGGTTTTGCAAAATTTCAGTGCTGTGTTCTATGTTCTGATGTTGCAGAGAATGCAAATGAATGAAAGTTTTAAGGCATATATTGCACACATGGGGATACTCCTTGACATGAATCTTTTCATGATATAAGATTGAGTTTCGATAACTAAATACTGTATTACAATACATAACTTTTAAAGGCTGTTCTTGTATGTGTTCTCTTACATGTCTTTTGAAATCATCAAGATTGCTAAATCTTTCTGCACAATATATACACTGATATGTTTATTTTCCTGCATGCATCTTCTCATGGACAATGAGATGGCTTCTTCGTATAAATATTCGATCACAAATTTTACATTTATATTGTAGTATTCTATTGTGAATCTTTTCATGTATGGAAAGATAGTCAGAACGAGGAAATTTACGGCTGCAAAACTTACACTCATAGGCACGTATTTCTGAGTGCGTGAATTCATGTCTTTGGAGCTTCCAACGTTTAGTAAATGAACGGCCACAGAGCTTACACTTAAATGGGTGTACTTCAGAGTGAGTCTTTTCATGTCTTTGGAGATCACAAGATCGCAAAAATCTGCTGTTGCAAATCTCACATTTATATCGGCTCTCACTAGTGTGAGTCCTATCTTGTGATTGGAGATTTGACACGGAATCTACATCTTCCACGTGAAGCATAGGATTAGTAACACGATTTTGAATTACTTTTTTTGTATTCATATTTGAGGTTACATATAACTATCAAATATTAACTTGGATTTCATTAAATCTAGAATATTTGCAATGTTATCCAATTATGAAAATCATAGAAGAAAAGCTTGAATACTTCGAAATGCAGCTTAAATCGAAACATTTGAGATAATTGCTTAGATAAAAAAGAAACAATCGAGCTTAACTTTTTCCTATAGATATGTTTGTGACATATTTTTACGTTTCTATACTGTTTAGTTTAAAAAAGCGTTGAAAAGAATGCCAGATCGTGCGAGCAAATCTTTATGACTTTAATTAAAGTATAGCTTTGCGTATAGTGCATATATTGGAATGCATAATAAGATATAATCATCAAATAGTTTTCAACATACTTTAATTTAATAGTAAGGCAAATGATCACTAAATATGTATGCATAAATAGACAAATAATCACTAAATTTTAACATTTGAATTCAGCTCCATACCAAATCAGTATGAAATTTGTATTTTAACATGCACATCTGGTAGCATGCCGTATCTTGTAGCCGATTAGGCATACATGTAGAGCTTTATTCCTTAGTTTGAAAATTAATGACATTAAATAGTCGAGAACTAAAATCTCAAGAGTTCTTAGAATTGCGTGTTTATTGTATATTAATCTTTTGTAGGGAAATCAAATAGAATAATAATAAAAATAAATTAGTAAATAAAATTATGCAAAAAAATGTATAAACCAAAATGATACTTTAAATAAGTAAATAGTACATTATCTTTTATACTTAAAGCTTCATTTCTGTGATATACTATTGTAATATGATTTTTTTTTCACTTGATCTATATTTCTAAATATTTTAATGCGTATTTATATATAATAATGCACATTTAATTTTTTTCCTCCTAACAGGTATTTTAAACATGAATATTTAAAAAAAGCTTGTAATTTTGGTGCTTAAAATATCAATTTTGAAAAATTTCATTATTAAAAAAGTGGATGAAAACTTAAATAAAAATACATCATACTACATTTTTTAAAAAATTACGATTGACATTTATAATTTCCATTCCTATTAATGATAGATTTTATAAACGATTCTTGAAAATAACCACTTGATGCAGTTATTAAAAATCTTCGTTCACAAAATTTGCATTTGTATGGTTTCTCTCTTGTGCGAGACCTAATGAGTTTTGAAGTTGGAAAGATCTACGAATCGTCGCTCACAAGTTTCTTACTCATACGGGCGATCTCCAGTATGAATTCTCCCATGTATATTGAGACTCTTCTTAGTTCTGAATTTTCGATTGCAAATATTACATACATAGAGTAGGACTCCGGTATGTATCAATTCGTGAGCTTCGAGATTCCAATTACTACTCAAATTTCAATTATAAATCTTACATGAAAAATTCAATCCTCCTTCATGAATCTTACAATGAATCTTCAGACTTGAATTTGAACTCAAACCACGTCCACAATGCCTGCAGTAGTATAAATTTTCCAGTATGTGTCCTATTATTTGAATATCTAACTGAAAGAAAGATTTGAAAGATATACCACATTTTTTACAAATAATGTTTTCATTAACTGTTTTATTTAATGTTTCTTCACTATTACTATTCAGGCTGCTTATGGTATTTAATTACAGTCCAGAAAATTATGCCTTATATTTGAAAAGAAATTTTGCGAGTTAAAAATATATGGGTAATTTGGAAAATGAAACACAGATAATGTAATACTTTACCAACACTAATATCCGAAAATATTGAAGTTTTTCAGAATATATAAATTATTGATAATATATAAATTGAGAGAAAAAGTAAACACGTTCTTAATTGTTATATAGTCTGAATCCTTTTACGTCATGCTGGTATAAGTGTGGAAAATGCAGGAAACGTTGCCAAATTCTGTATACAAATCATAAAATTGAAAGAAAAAATAAACACATAATTGAAAGAAAAAGTAAACAATTGAAATTGAAAGAAATAAAAATAAATTGAAAGAAAAAGTAAACACGTTCTTAATTGTTATATAGTCGGTATCCTTTTACGTCATGCTGGAATGAGTGTGAAAAATGTAGGAAACGTTGCCAGATTCTGTATACAAATCATAAAATTGGAAGAAAAATATAATTGAAAGAAAAATATAAATTGAAAGAAAATGTAAACAATTGAAATTGAAAGAAAGAAATATAAATTTGTTCTTGTTATATAGTCTGAATCCTTTTACGTCATGCTGGTATGAGTGTGGAAAATGTAGGAAACGTTGCTAAATTCTGTATACAAATCATATTATAATTAGGATAAGAGTGGGCGTCTGCGACGAGTCTACCTTTTTATATGATTGTCACAGATGAGACACTTTTTTTTTTGCTCGGAAAGTATATTTTCAGAGGAAGAAATAGTTTTTAAAGAGGATGCTCTGTGAGAACTTCAAACATGCGTTTACAAGGAGGGATTGGAACCATGGTTAAGAGCTCTAAATCACTTGGCTGCAAGTGGTGTGGTACATTTTTGAATGCATAAAATGATGGTTTCAAATAAATGCATGTATTTTCAACTTGATTTGAATAGAGAATAATGTTATCAATTTCTACAGTTCAAGGTGCCTTAGAGTTTATAAAAATTAAATGCTGAAATAAAGTATTATTAAAAATAGCATATTGCTTCCGCCAACCACTGTTTCTAGTGGTCAGAGTGCCTGAGTGCGGATAGGAGTGTTCTTGGTTCGAATACCGGTTCGAGCATTGATGTATTTTTTCTCTCAATCTATCCTGTCTTTGTCCTTTCTGTGTACGAATGAGGTGTGAATGGTTGCCTATCCTATAAACGGGTCCCTATGGCATGTGTGTACTGAAGCAGTCGGACACCACGCCAAATATGGTTTAGTATGAAAAAGTAGAGCAGCGCACCCCATAATGTCAGCCTAGCTGTCACAAGACAAAAAAACAAAAACATATTGTTGCCGATTCCAAGTATTTGCACATATCACGTATTCTATTAGTTATTTTTGAATTTAAATTTCAATAAGTGAATGATGTATGAAACATTCTTTTTTAATATCCAAAATTCTTTCACTTTTTTATTTTTATTTCATTTATTTATCACATATTTATTTCCTTTATTCATCATCTGTTAGGTCGCGTGTGCTTGATTATCAACAATTGTTCGAACTCCTACCGAAGTACTTTCTATAGTGTTGCACAATCAAATTTTTTCAGGTGAAACAATCTCTTTACATTGAATATTGTCAATTCATAATTCAATACACGATATTGCGAACCAGTTACGTATATTTTGTACGCAGTTTTGATTGTGTTTTTATACAGAGAAATGACTTGCTACAAATTGATGACATATGCTTGTCAGCGTTCCATTTCTAAAATTACTTTGCCAAGGAAGTAAGGTTTATGATTCTTTATTCATTTTTGATTTCATTCACTGTAATTACAAAATATACAAAACATTAGTCGCAGTACACAAAATTTCCAAGTTCCAAATTATTATACTAAAGCCATGATATTTGTCAGTTAATTCAATGTAATTCCTTAAGTGCTATTCAACAGATATTTATTAAATATGCTCCTACCCAACAGTACTCCAAAACATTCATTGTGATTCCTCTTTTCACACAATTTACTTGTATTGTTTCAATATCTACTCGTATTAAATGTTACTAAAATTATTTATGTTCCTTTGTAGTTCATTGTTCATTAGTTGCAGACAAAAGCCAATTTGTGTGTAGTTAAAAGGTTTCTTTTTCTATAATTACCAGTGTTGTAAGCATTTTCATTAACTTACCTTACAATTTGAAGAAATGAAATTAAGAGGGAAATTTAACTTTATTTATCTGTAGTACATTTTTCTTCGTTTAGCATGAAATTCAGAAAGCAATCTAAAGAAGCAAAATATCCTTTTAGTTTAAAATTGAGTGAATATGCAGAGAAATGTAAGAAATATATTTTCTAATAACAAAAAAATTTAAACAAAAATTGTAAAAGAAAAGAATGGAGATTTGTATGTTGGAATGTAAACAATAAATAAAAGGCTAAGCTATTTTAGTTTAGTGATTTTACATAGCTGCACATATGATTCAGAAAAAAATTGTATTTGGAAATATGGTATAAATATTTTTCACAATTTATAACATTTAAGTCATTTTAAAAATAAACTTTATTATGAAATGGACAAATCTACGAATACCTGTTTTTATGTAATTTATTTTTATGAAAAATTCCTAGAATAGAACTGATTTACCTAAAGAAAATTAATTTTATGCTTAAGCAGTTTTGTATATAATACATTGATATAAATGAAAATTTTATTTTGTTTAACTATAATTTTTGGTCAATTATTATTTTTAAAATTATTTTTTCATTTTTGAAAATTGCATAGTTAAAGAAAACTGCAAATGTTCATGATATTTGCTAAGTTTATAAATATTTAAGCTAAGTTAATAAGAAATTGAATATAACAAATTGTAGAAATTAAAATTAATATCTAATGTCTGCTGGCATTGCAAATACAATGCAATAAAACAAAAACAAAATCAAACCTACATTAAATATTCATTTTTTAAGAAACATATGAATAATATATTTAAAAAAGGAAGCTTTATAAAGAATACGGAATGCTTTTCGAAAAATAGCGGAAATAGAAGATGTATAATGATTTAAAAAAAAGGAAATTTTCCTGATTTGAAGATATGTATACAAGTTTATTTTAATAAATTATGCATCTGTATTGCATTAAATGCTTTTACATAGACATTTAGAGTTATCCATATGACGCCTGCACAACGATTGATGAAATGTTTTCGCCATTATTCATATTTATCCATTTAGCCAACTATATGATGAAATTAAACTTTGTATCTTATTTTGAATTTAACTAGAGATATAACTTTCAGTCATATAACAGTATGTGAATGCATATATTTAATATAAAACTGGTAATTGAATAAGAAACTATTTGTAATCTGCTTGATATTCGAATATCTTTACATCTAAAATAAATTACATTTAATAGGAAATAAATGATATGCCTAAAAATATTAAATATTACTAAAGATACGTATTACAGCTGCAAGTGTATTTTAAGAAGTCAAAATATACACTACATTTCTGTTTGAAGTTTACTAACCAAGTAATAATCCTATTTAATTGAATTGCCTTGTAAAATTAATACTTTTGACCAGAAAATCTTCAAAGCTTAAGTTATCAAAATCTCTTTTCTTAATTACTCTTTACCAAAAATTGCAAATATTTTTATTTAAGTTCACGACACACTTATAAAATTAAATTCCTTGGAATAAATGTACTTAACTAGCAAATCTACTCTGATCGAAAAAAGCAAAATCCTACTTTTACATGCAAAGTACCCGAACTGTCATGATTTTAGCATGGAAGACACCATTCGAACGAAAGATAGAGAGCTAGTCACTTAATTAGCAGTTCAGATTCCATGAATCTAAAGTAAGGAATTGAATATATTTTAATATTTTTTCCATAAAAGAAAATATTTGCTTTTCCTATCAAATGCTAGCTAGATTAGAAAACTGTATAGTACACCCTATACAGTCTATCTACTAGCTCAAAAGATGTCTTCATCTTAAAATCCTTAAAAGAATTTCGAAATATTCGTTGATATATTTTGTTATTTGGTAATACTGAACAGGAATTATCATCTAGTTTATGTTGTATTTAAGCAGATTTTTTAGAACGCTTGAAAGATGGAGATTATCTGAAGCAATAAAAACATTGCTTTACACAATATTCTTTCGTAAAGTAGGCAAAAATGCGGAAAGACTGAGGGGCAATATTTAAAATTAAAATGTAATTTATGAGGAAATGAAAATTGTTTAATATCTTTTAACACGATTTTTTTATTCAAAATTCTGATATATTTGGTTTTTAAGCATAATAATTTGTAATGAATGTCCCATTATTATCTACTAAATACTGTTTTCATTAACACATAATATGCAAATATGCACAAAACATTAATTAATCTATTTTACAAATGAAGATCAAGTTATTAATTTTCGACACTGTAATTTCATATTGTTTTAATAATTATACTGAATAATCAAGTAAATATTTCTCATTTTTTAATAAGTTAATATTTCATTTTAAATAAATTAAGGTCGTAAATTATCTGTCAAAAAATATCATAGTTTGATGTATTTTGTTTTTTAAGGTATGGATAGCTTCAGATACAAAATGCATAATTATTTTTTGCTAAGTGATTTTTTTTATAACTTATAAAAGAGTTTTATACTTAGCTATGGATAAAATTTTGCTTTTAATAGATTTGCTTGTTTCCATCATAAAATTTATTAAACTATTTTACTCTTTCACTACTGTTATTTCAAAAGCTCATCTTATTTACAATTATTTTATTTTGTTTTGTAAAATCCTGTTTTTTTTTTTTTTTTTTGATGGTCTTTGAATTGCAAATCCAGCAAATAGAATAATGTGCAAACTTATTTCTGAATTTGAATTATTTATTTCGAAATCATACAATACAACTGACTAGGAAAAATTAAGTATTTCGTTTGCCGACTGAATTAGACAATCATTTTGACAGTTGAAATAAATATTAGTAGAACTACAAATTTAATTTTAAAAACTGAAATCTTACGATTATACTGATAAATAGTAAAAGAAATGTGCAAAAGACATGTTCTAATTTTTCTTATCACTGTGTGATTTCAGTAAATCCTTACAGTTTTTTAACCTTTTCTCCATTATCTTCTTTCTTAAGTATTCCAATTGTTAATAAATTAAAACTATAGATCTGAATCTTATACCTACACTGGTTTAAAATTATTTTACAATTCTTATCTAATATCAATATACTTCAATATATATCTCGTGAATTCTGCTTAATATTTTATGGCAATTATTCGATTCACAAAGCATAACACTATTTGTTCCAGAGTTTAATACCATAATTTTATGGATTCTTTAAAATTTTATTATAAATTTTATCAAAATGTAATTAAAATTATTATATTCAGGTATACACTTTGCATAAAACATGTTATTTTCTAATTAAATAAAAAAATCTTCTGTTGATAAGAGTTTCGTATTTAAAGGAAAAATTTAAGCCAAAGCAATTTTTTAAATATTCGAATTTATTCTATACTGAAATTCCACTGTAACTAAACTCCATCAGAAATATGGTAAAAAGGAAACTAAAAGTAGTTGTTACTAAATATAATTTAAATTTATAAAAATCATTTTAAATAAATTTTAAGAAAAATATAACTAATATTTTATAAAAAGGATAACATATAACAAATATTTTAATGGTTTATAAATGCTTTGAATTAATACTTCCTATTGTTTGTGTGAAGTAAAATGAATAATTAAGCCAAAATTTAAGGAAGCTAAGTACTTTGGATTATACAGTTTATATCATTTAATAAAAAATGTTTTTCAAGGAATGCAAATCACTAATGATATTTTCATTATTCAGAAAATTAAATGGTTCAGTTTAAACAAGTTAGGGCTTTGTGAATTATAGAAACCTTTTTCGGAATAAATATACTAATTTAATTTTTATGGTCTAAAGCACAGAGAGTAAAATTATCATTTGGAAGTACTTCGATAAATCTGAAAAAATACCAAAACTATTTTGAAATTAAAATTAAAATTTAGCGAAAAAGTACTCCATCTAAATTTTAAAATTACCAAATGCATATTATGATGATTAGTTTTATTAAAAAATCAATGGCAATTCTTAAAATAACAAAACTAGAAATATCTCTAAATTTTCTAAAATATGCGAAGCATTTATAAGGAATTAGAGTTTATAAACATTTTACAATAAATTGACATTTTACCTCCAATTCTCCAGTTGACTGTTGTTAACAACTGACTGTATAAATTGTAAATAAAATGAATTAGCATAACGAATTAAAATAGAAAAACAGTATATGTCTAGTTTCATGCAAAAAGATTGCGAAAATTTTAGAAACGTTAAAAAATTAATTAAAGTTACAAAACATTCCTTTTATGCATTAATTTTACATTCACCTCTAATCATTTTCATAATATAAAAAATAATATTTATAACAAAAATTTCTTAATATAAAATATTTAACTGCTAGAAATTTTCATGTACATAATAATATTCTCATTATTATTAGAAGCATTTGTAAAATTAAGAGCTTATCAAAATGTTTAATAAAAGTGAAAGCTATATGATATAGACAACATATTTCAAATTATTTCTAAAATTTTAAAATGTTTCCCATTGAAATATCGAATAGGATCTATATATCATTGGGATACAGATATTCGGGAAAAGATATTTTTTCAAAAATGGGAACCTATAGAAAACTTTTTAACCGTGATGATTCATTATATTTACTTGGTTTCACTATTAAAAGTATAACTCAAAAGTTACGAAACATCGTTTTTTGTGGCTTAAACTTGATTTTTAAGGTTTATTTGTCTGATTTGTCCTTGGTCAAGGGTGAAACACAAGATGTCAATAGAAACATCGCGATTCTTAAAAAAACTTAAGAAAAATGAATGAAAGTTTTATAATTAATATATTTTATAAATTTTCAAAACGAGTGAAATAATGAAGACTCAGTGCATAATTTGATTGAAGAGTAATTCACACTTATGTATTTTTTATGTGCAGCATAAACTCCTTTGTCACATTCGTAATACTGACGGGTGCTGCGTATCAACGATCCTTTGTTCCACGAGAGAAAATCATCTTTCCACCACTGCATATCAAAGTGGGTCTAATGAAGCAGTTTGTAAAGGCTCTTGATAAGAATGGATCATGCTTTGCATATATAGAGAAAAAAATGCCTCAGCTGAGTATGGAAAAAATTAAAGCAGGAATATTTGATGGCCCACAAATAAGACAGCTGATTAAAGACCCTGACTTCATAAATTCAATGAATGAGAATGAACAAAAAGCCTGGAATTCATTTGTTTCAGTTGTCCAAAATTTTCTGGGTAAACACAAAGCTGAAAACTATGTTGAATTAGTCAATGAAATGCTGAATAATTTCAGATCCCTTGGGTGTAACATGAGCATTAATGTGCACTATTTACATAGCCACTTAGACCGTTTTCCTGATAATTTAGGAGACATTAGTGAGGAGCAAGATGAAAGATTTCACCAAGATATAAAATGTATGGAGGATCGCTATCAAGGAAGATGGGATACTCACATGATGGCAGATTACTGCTGGACTTTAAAACGGAATTGTTCCAAAATACATTCAAGAATATCACGCAAAAGAAGTTTCCGAAATGTTCAGTGAGTAATTTCTTTAAATCATGACTTTTTCTGTTTTCTTTTGTATTTAATAAGCAATATCTATGTAATATAATAAAAATTCCCTGTTTAATTTGTTTGTTTAAACCATGGTTTTTCTTTTAAAATAGTGTAATGCATGATTCATTAAAATGTTGATATCTTAAAAATTCAAGCTGATAGGCAAAAATTAATGGCATATTTGGATTCAGCGCATCGAATTCATATAAAATCACCTCCAAAATCTTTGGCACCAAAACCACTGTTATGAAAGCTGTTTGGTACATTTTTGAATGAATAAAAATTAATATATGTTTTTCTAATTCGAGTTAAATTGGGAATAATGTTATCATTTTCGAATTGCATATCAATTTGGTACACAATTTCTAAAAATAAAATGATATGAAAAAGTGCATAGAAAAAATAGAATATGTCATTGTTGCTGGTTAGGTATGCATGTATACATCATTTAATTTCTTGAGTATTTTTGGATTTAGAATTTTGTAATTTCAAAATAATTATGATATATTAGATATATTTTAACATGCACAGTTCTCTCCCTTAATTTTTTAATTGCTTTGTTCAACAAGGGTTCTTATCTTTCTAATGATTTTAGAAATGTTTATTCAAATTTTTAAGGAAAATCCGTTTCTGCCATCAATTACAGTCCGCCGGCATTATTCGCTACTAAGGCTTTTATATTAAGAATTTTTATAAAATTAAATAAATTAAATAAAAACTTAGTTAAAAACTGTCTAATATATTTCATTATAAGGTAAAGAAACTAATTCATAAGTGCATAAAGATTCGTCATTTGAAGCATAAACTTAATTTTTAAAGTTTATGTGTCTGATTTATTCTTTCGTTAATCCAAAAGTCGATAGAATTGTTAGACGAACAATTGTTCTATTTGCTATTTTTTATTCACACAACACTCTTATAAAACTACATTAAAGTCATTTCAAATTATAAATTATATAGATCTTCAAAATGAGTTGAGTAATGTAGACTCAGTGAAAATTCGTTATTGAATGAACAAGAACAGGATTCACAGATAAATGTTACATCCTTCAAATCAATTTTATGTTCGAGTTCTTGAAACTAACTGTTATTTGGTTGCAGGGAATCGTCAAAGATAATGGAATTTTCCGGAAAAAAGTTTGTCTATTAAAATAATTCTCTTCATGTTGTGTCGTATTTTGAAGGATGAGACTTTGAGCAGACTGGCATGTAAATGAAACATTTTCTAGAATGTTATTTTGCAGCATTGTTGTTTTGTGCTCCATTCTCTTGTACATGCAAAAATCTTTATAATGAATGAAAGTTTTAGGGTATTCTTTACATGTATACGATTTCTCTTTAGTGTGATTTTCCTTGTGATATCTACTAGACTCGTATTTAGTTTTCGCTCACAAAACTTAAATTTCTTTACAATAAATATGCAAAAATAATTGAATTGCAGTAATTCTTCGAAACTAGTTTTGTCTCAAATTCAACTTGTGGAATGGATTTTATTATCCTTATCACCTGATCTTATCCTTTCTGCAGTAAGACTTGCTCTGACGTCATCATTAGAACTCTGAAACCTTTCTTTTGGGGGGGGGGATCGAACGAATAGCAATTACTGATGCATTTTTGATTAAACGAATAGTAATTATTGATGCATTTTTGGAAGAAAAGGTTCTTATTTTTCTTTGAGTTCTAAAATATAATGATCCAGGATTGACTAACAATTAAGTAGCATCATACCAACTAAAGTTGAAAACCTTGTGCAAATTATATAAGGACTTCTATCATGGTTAAATCTGTGAAAATATTATGGATATTTTACAATTTTTATAGCTCTGATTAAAACAGTAAAATTTATTTTACATTCTTCGACTGAACGATGTAGAAAACATTGTTTTTTAAATATCTTTCTCTTTATTAGTTTTGATTTTCTTTACATATAATATAAAAGCGTTCCTATCTTTCTTATGATTTTAGATTTTTCAAAAGTGTGATGTGACCAGAGATTTTTGCCCTATTTTCAAAAGATGTAGCACATTGTCGGGGACCCAGTCCCATTTGATTCATTTAATTGGTATTAGTCAATATTAAATTTTCAAGATGACGACTGCATCTCTATTTATTAGAAAATTGAGTTCATTATATGATGATTTTTAATTCCTATGATTTTAGAAAATATGAATAATTATGTCTGAATATGTCTGATTGTTAATTATGCATACTTTTATGGAATAATTAGATAGATGTGTAAATTTTAATTATAGTGTAAATTTTTGAAATTTAATTTTTTATAATATTTATTATGCATCTTATTTATGTATCGTATTAGTTTGTGCTTTTAGATAAATTTTAAAATATCTTTTGACAAAGTAGGAATTTGGATCTTAATTTTTCAAAAGAACTGGATTTGCAACGTGTAATCTTTCCTGTAATCACAGATAACTTGGCTCTGATTGAAAGTACTATATGAAAATTGGCATGAATCCTGGATATTTGAATTAATATTATTTGGATTTCCTACACGATTCACACTGTTTTCCAAAATATTTCAATTTAAAATGTTTGATTTAGCAACACAAACAACTTTTAAAATAGAGTTATCTTCTAATGATTGTAAATGAGAATTTTACCGATATGTTTTCCCAAAACTCTGTAATAATTCACATAAAACTCTAAATAATCAAAATGTGGCTCAAAACACAAAACTGTGAATAAACTTTTACATTCCTTTAAGCATGAATTCAAGAAACAGCTCTGATTTTTTGATTAAAAATGTTAATTTAAAAAAAAATCTTCTTAGAGCATATTATCGTAAATTTTTTGTAAAAATTAAAATTTCTATTTTACCTCCAATATACTTCAAATATAGATAAAATACTTTTTTGTCATTGTTAAAATCATGAATTTAGCTGACAAATATTTAGCTAACTGCCATTTGTTCAATAATTCGTAGTTTTGAAGCGCACCTCAAATATAGATGTTTATGCGATTCAAAATCCATTTTAATTTGTAGATCACAATCTACCTTCTTTTCCGAAATGAATGAAAATAGAATCATTAAAAAATATCACTAAAGATTTTTAATTCCCATTATTTTTTTCTGCGAATGTATAATTAAACACGCATTTCTTCATTTTAATTTTCATGTTTATGTTTGATATATCCACACTAGGCAATCAAAAAATTTTTATAAAAACTTACAGTAACAGATATTGATTGGCTTTACAGACGTTAAGAACAAGTTGTGCTAAAATATTATTTTTTACTTATTAATTGGAATATAATCAGTTAAAAATTTGCTAAAGTGGGTGTTTTCTTATAATGCAGAAATCTTGAATTTTATTTGAGTACAGTCCCCACATGCATTGTTTGATTTGCCTAATTAAGTTAAATGTCATGTAAATATTACTGTAAACCTAAGTGTTTTTTCTTAATTAACATGTTTAGTTTACTTTTACGTTATTATTCATTATTTTCATTCACAAATCACATTCTATTTTTTGGTTTTTAATAAAAAATGAAGTTTTGATATTTGAATTCATTAAAAGGTTGTAATAAAGTAAAAGTTTTCAGAATAAAAGAACATGGGATGATAATTTGCTCTGAAATTAAAAAGAAAGTATATAAATTTTGCTATTTTTGTTTTCTTGTATGTAATTTTTATTTATCTGTTCCCACAATGGTTTTGTTTTTCTCAAATATCAATTACTTTGGTTGGGGCTCGCTGTTTTAAAGGATTTCTGAGTCATCTCCGCTTTGCGTTACGAAATTCAAATTTAATTGTATGTACTTGATTGGGAATTAAAATCAGCAAACTGTTGGAACAAAAATTACATATGATGAACAGAGATGAATTGGAACTAGCCATTAAGTTGACGGTTTAAAGAGATGAATTGGAACTAAGAAATTCGATCTTTTCTTACTGACTCCAACACTTAAATTATTTGCTCCTCTTATCAGATGTCAGCATAATCAATTAAAACTTTGTATTTCATCCTATTTTATGGCTACAAGTATACATAGGCCAATGAAATAAACTGCTATACATTATAAGAGTGAAATCTTCAAAAGCTAAAATATAATAAAAGCTTTAAATAAAATTCGAAATATATATCAGAAGTTTGTTTAGTTGCAAAAGTGATCACTCTTGTTGAGTTTGCATTTAATTGTTTTAATGGGTTGCCAATTAATTACAAGCAATAAAAATAAAATTTTTATGATTCAATTTTAGTGGTTCATTCGTCATATAGTTAACAATAAGGAAAGACTAAGGAGAGTATATATATATGAATGAATTTTTAAGAAAATAGAAATTTTTCAATTTTTTAACATGAGTTTTCATCCCAAAATATTGTTAGATGTAGTTTTATTATTATATATGTTCTACAAAATAGATTTTTCTTATCATGTAATTTGCAATATTTGCATTAAACTTTAATTAATCATTTCACTTTAAAAATGAATGTGAACTAAGGAATTTTGGTTATAGAAAATAGTTATTGTCTTAATAATACAATTAAAAATTATTTATATAATAAACAATTCCAGTTGAATAAATTAAATTTCGAAAAATTTTAAAATCACAATTTTTATTAAGTGTTATGATTTTTTTGAGTAAATTTTTGTAAATTAGGCTATGCCCTGATGTACGAATTTCATAAAAAGTTTCGGCCTCAAAACACAGAAATGTTTGCCTTAAAGTTTAATTTCAACATTATTGGAAAAATGTTTTTTAAAGCAATCAAAAATATTCTGTTTATGAATGATAATCAAAAAAAGAAAATGAATATAAGATATTGAGATATTTTGCTTTTTCTTCGTGTGACTTTTTTTTGTCAGTTAATTTACGATGATTAGTTAATTTTTAATATACTTGTTTTATAATTTTGCAAGTCAAGGAAGAAGTATAATATAAATACAGGTAGGAGCAACCATAATTTGTAAATTCATATTAATTATTCAGAAAGCATGTCTATTATGTTGATTAGACAACTGCTTCCTTTGAAAAATAAAGATTAATTTCCATTAGTCAATTGAGTTTATAAGCATGACAGGTGAAAGAAAATCTTTAAATTAAAAATTACAAAATTAATCTTCCAAAATTCAAATATTATGAATACTGTAAAATAATTTGTTAAATACGTTTAATATCTTTTATTGTGGCACATTTGCAAAATCTTACAATTTCTAATTTTTTCCCATTTATCCACTTTATTGTAAGAAATAAAGCAATAATCAAAATAAAAATTTAATTCATATACATCACAATATAATGTATTATTTTTTTACATCTTTCCCAATATTCATGAAATATGATATAATGGTTTCAATATAAGTCAGTGTTTACATCTTGTAAAATAACAAATATTTTATTGCAATTACTAAGTATGCAAACAGGATAACATAAAGGATAAAAATGTCCTGTTAATAACCAACAAACGGTTTAATTAACTTTGATAATTTAAGTGAATACTTAAACTATGGTATATTTATACTATTTCAGTGACACATAAGATTCTCATTTAAATAAATCTACTCTAAATGTTTTGCGAAAAAGTAAATATATAACTTTTGTATTGTAACATAGAATATATTTTCTCGAGTTACACTTTAAAATATTTTAGTTTAAAACGTTTCTGGTTAAATGTTTCAATGAATTATTTTAACACTATGTTTTTTTTACAATTATAGAAACATTTCATTTAAAATAATAAAATTTACTGCCTATTCTTTGAAAGTTGCTTAAGATATATTTCCTAATTAAATATTGATTTCGGCTGACAAACTTTCCATTTTTTTTAATAAAAAGTATTTTAAGACAACTTTTAAATTATCGATTATATCAGGGATTGAAACTTATTTGAAAATAAATTTTTTCACTTACGTATCTTATTATTTACGAAAATGGAATTAATGATATTAGAAAATTAAGCTGAATAAGAATCTACTTGCATAATAGCGATGATTATAAGATGACAAAAAATCATAAAATAAAGAAGTATTTTTAAATTTCTGCAAACAATTTCCAAACTCGAAGTGTTCTACAATCGTGACTAAAATAAGTTATGAATACTTAAAGAAGATAGGTTTCAACTAATTTCACTTTCCAAAAACTTTTAACTTATATTAATTTAAAAATATTTTAAATACGATTTAAATAAAACGTAAATTATGATAAGAAAAGTGTCAATATAAATTGATGAGCACACATCGCACAATTGATAAATTTTAATAAAAAATAATACTTCTGATTTTTGTACAAAATTAAAATAAATTTGCAGACATTAAAATTATTGTATGGTAAAATAAAATATTACTGTTGAAAAAAGTATACTTACAAACGAAATAAACCGACTTAATACCTTAAAATAAGTACTTCATATCGTAAGAAGTTTGTAAACAAAAGCAGTTGTGGATTTTAAAATGTCTAAATATATTTATGAAATCTAGTTTTACTAAGAGAGAGTATCCTTATCACATAAGATATCCTGCAAGAGCAGATATATTTCTAAATTTTCTGCAATGGAAGTAAATTTTAGGAGGAATTTAGAGTACTTAAAAACTGCACCACAAAAATTCAAAAATAAAAATCTTAAAATCTAAAATAAATTAAAATTTTAAAAAGAAATTCGGAATATAAATGTAATGTGTTTCTTAAGTGACAAAATTGATCACTCTTATTTAGTTTGCATTTAAATGTTTTTTAAGCGTAGGTAAAGTAAGTACAAGAAATTAGAATAATCGCTTTAAAAATTAATTTCAGAGAATCATTCGTCATGTAGCTGATAACGAGGAAACACAGAGGAGAATATTTAAAATAAATAATATTTTGAAAAAATAGGAAATGTTCAATTTTTGACAGGAATTGTCTTCTCAAAATGTGGTTAGATAAAAAAAATTTAAGCATGATCGTCTTTGTTATGTTATCATTTTCCTCCAAAATGTGCTTCTTTTCTTATTGCATGCTATGCAATATGCTGATTAAATTTAAATTAGTCAATTCGCTTTGGAAATGAACGTCAATTTAGGTATTTGGATGTAGAAAACAGTTATTCTTTTAATAATACCATTAAATAATCTCTTTCACAATAAATATTTCTGGATGAATGAAACGAAATATAAAACGAGTTAAACATAGCATATTCAAAAAGGGTCGTAAAGAAAAATTTTCATACATTGATAACAAAACAGGCTAGGACATGACGTATGGTTTTTGTAAAAGTTACGATTACAAAACACAGAAATATTGGTCTTAAGGGTGATTTTTCATCTTATTTAAAAATATAGTTTACGTGAAGCAATCAAGGGTATTTTTCTAAAGTGATGGTCAAAAAACGAAAATGAAGACAAAAATAATAAAAGAATATCTTTTACCGTGATTGACTCATTTTTATTAATTTACACTGTTTAGCAATTGACATGCGTGTTCTTTTATTTATTATGTCAAGGACATGAAAATTACTTAAATTGGAGTATTAGAAAACACAATTGCAGAAATCCTTTTAATTATTCAGAAAATAGGAGGCGTTATATTGTAAAAATTTAAATATAAGATCATTGCTTACTTTGAAAATTATTGTATATCATCAAGCGAGTTTATCATGAAACTTGAGAGAAAATTTATAATGAAAAAATTCTCTTATAATTAAATATATCTTTTATTATAAGTGATTCAAAAATACGTTTAGTATCTTTTTTACTGTGCACCTTTGCAAAACTTAGTTTATAAGCTTTTAAATTAGATGCACTTTATTGTAATAAATATGACAATAATCATTAAAATTTAATTCTATGCAGCTCAATATAATTAATATATATTTATTGTATGGTTCAGAAGTCTCATAGAACAAAATTTTCAAAATTATTCATTGTATTTACCTCTTGTAAAATTATTAATATTTTATTGCAATTACTAAGTATGCAACTACAGTAACAATGATGAAAATATCCTTTAAATAATCGATAGAAGAATGAACTGAGATAATTTAAGAAATTATTTAAACTATGGTTAATTTACACTAGTTAAGTGACATAAAACATTCATTTAACTAAACTCAAATTGTTCAGTATTTTGCACCAAAGGGAAAAAATATTACTTTTATATTACGACATAAGATGGTTTTTATTGAGTAACATTTTAAAATAATATACTTCAAACTGTTTCTGGATTACTTTTTGATGAAAATGTATATTTATACATATTTTAATATGTTTATAAATTTCATTAAAAAGGAGTAAAATATATTGTACAGAGAAATTTGCCAAGAAGCTTGATATTAACCATTTTTAATTTCAAAAAAAATAAATTCATTTAAAAATATTTTAAATAGGATTTTATTGCATCGTAAATTTTGGTGAATTAAGAATTGTCAAGATAAATTGAGCACATATCTTACAATTGATATAATGTTTTAATAAAGATAATATGTATAAATTGAATGTTTTAATATACATTAGAATATCTATAATTTGTAATGAAAATAAAATTCCTTGCCAATTTAATATATACATTAAAATTAGAAATTTAATCAGTATGGTAAAACTATAAAAAATATCTATTCCTTTGACAAGAATGTATAAATAAAAATCCCTTTGCCACTGTGATTTAATAATTTAAATTCTGTAAATTAAAATTTAAAATATTTTAAATAGGAATGCATTAAAACATAAATTTTGGTGAATTAAGAATTGTCAAGATAAATTGAGCACATATCTTACAATTGATATAATGTTTTAATAAAGAATATCTATAATTTGTAATGAAACAATTTAACATATACATTAAAATATTGTATGGTAAAATATAAGATTCCTATACAAGAATGTATAAATAAAAATCCCTTGCCACTGTGATTTAATAATTTAAATTCTGTAAATTAAAATTTAATTAGTTTATAAGCAAAACTAATTAGATTTTAAAATATATATATATATCTTTGAAAATCTGAACTTACTAAAACATTAGTGAAAACTCGTATAATGGCAAGAGCAGAAATATGTCTATATTTTCTGCAGCATGAGAAACATGTACACAGAAATTAGAGTATGCAAAAACTCCACTATATAAACATAAATATTTTCGGAGATTTTCATAAAAAAAATAACAGACAATTTTGGGAAATCTCAATTTCCATCAGAAAATAAACACGAAAAAGAATATTGTACATTTAATTGCATGCAGAGAATCTGGAAATGTTCTAAGAAAGCATTCTTTGTATGCATTATTTTTTCATTCATGCGAAAACAAACACGTTAATATTGAAGAAAAATGAAATATTTAATGTTAAGACACATTTTTGTCAACTGATAAAATTTAATTCGCTAAAATTTCTAAAAAAGGTTTTAAAGTCATTAAAAATATAAGATAGAAAATCTCAAAATAAAAATTTCAAATTTAAGAAATAAATTTCTAGAAACGAGATTTTATCAAAATTTCAATTAAAAGGCAGAAATTGTAATGCAAAACATGTAGTTAATATCTCACCTTAAATTGCCTTAAATTTATTATTCAAATAATGTTCCACCGATTTGTTGCAAGAATCCAGTAATTGAAATAAGTACATTACTAAATATTTTAAAGTTCAATAAATTACAATACTTAAATAATAAATTTATTTAATAATTGTTTAATATATTTGATTTTAAAAAAAAGAAACTTATTCATAAATACATTAGATTTCGTTATTTGAAGCATAAACTTAATTTTTAAAATTAATATGTACGACTTATTCTTTCATTAATGCAAAAGATATAGTGCAATTGATCTATTTCTATTTTCTATTCTTACAATACTCATATAAAACTACGTTAAAGTCATATTAATTAATAAATATTATTGTTCATTAAAAGGAGTTGATTAATGGAGACTCACTGCAAATTCGTTACTGAATGAACAAGAACATGATTCAAAGATAAACATTTCCTCATTCAAATCAATTTTTCCTTCGAGTTCTTGAAACTGACTGTTAGTTGGTTGTAGGGTAATATATAGTTTGTCTCTTAAAATAATTATCTTCATATTGTGTCGTATTTTCCAAATTGAGATTTTGAGCAGATTGACATATCAATGAAACATTTTCTTTTAATTTAGTTGGTATCCTAGTTTTCATATGCACCTTTTCCATGTGTCGTTTTATATTTTGGCAATGAATAAAAGTTTTAAGACCTTCTTTACATATATACAATTTTTCTTTAGCGTGAGGTTCCTCGTAATATTTACGAGAAGCGTTTTAAGTAAATTTTCGCACACAAAATTTACGTTTATACTGTGTCTCCTTTGTGTGAGATCTCATATGTCTCCTGAGATTGAAAGGATTTGTGAATTTTTGATCACAAGTTTCACACACATACGGGCGCTCTCCCGTATGAACTCTCCCGTGTTTACTGAGATTCTCCTTTGTTCTGAACTTTCGTTTGCAAGTTTCACACTCATACGGACGCTCTCCCGTATGAATTCTCACGTGTCTACTGAGATTCTCCTTTGTTCTGAACTTTCGTTTGCAAGTTGCACACTCATACGGACGCTCTCCCGTATGAACTCTCCCGTGTCTACTGAGATTATCCTTTGTTCTGAACTTTCGTTTGCAAATCTCACATTCATATGGCTGCACTCCCGCATGTATCAATTCATGTCTTTTGAGATGGTTACTACTACTGAAATTTTGATTACAAATATCACAAGGAAACTTCCGTTTTTCTTTATGAATCTTTTCATGCTTTTTCAAATCTGAATTCAAATTCAGACCCCGCCCACAATGCTTAATGTCGAGCAACTCTTTTACAGTATGCGTTCTCATGTGAACATCTAACTGAGAGGAATTATTGAAGGACACACCACATTCTTCAAAAATGAAATTTTCCTCAACTGCTTTATATAAATTTTTTTCCTTATTGTCATTAAAGCTGCTCATGATATTTAATTAATCTCCTCAAAATTATGTCTCATCTTAAAATCAAATTTTGCGAATTAAAAACGTATGAGAAAAGCTGAATATGGAACACCTTGCGAATACAATATTCTCTAACAGAAGGGATAAATTGGAAGAAAAATTAAACTGATCTTTAATTGCTATATATGTCTGATTCTTCTTACGTCATTATACTGGCATGACTTTGAAATATGTACAGATCGTTGCCATATTTTGTTTAAAAATAATCTAATTCTTAGGATTAAAATAAGCATTTGTGTCGAGTATACATTTTTAATATATTTGTCACACAAAACTCATTGTTCTTTCCACGGGAATGGTAAATTGATTACATATTAGGGCAAAATATTTAAAACGGATTCATTACTATTTCACGCGCATTCATT
This sequence comes from Latrodectus elegans, assembly GCA_030067965.1. Classification (NCBI taxonomy): domain Eukaryota; kingdom Metazoa; phylum Arthropoda; class Arachnida; order Araneae; family Theridiidae; genus Latrodectus; species Latrodectus elegans. The sequence goes on from CM057819.1 coordinate 105,231,490, forward strand.
TTCAGAGCTGGATTTGAACCCACCAAATGCTGAATCGAAATCCTTAATCATTATGCTGCCAGAGGTATAGTGCATTTTCAAATGCATAAAAATGATTTTTACGAATAAATGCATGTATTGAAAATTCGATTTACATGGAGAATAATGCTATCATTTTCAAACTTTTGCTCAATGTGGTATAAGTTTTTAAAAATGAAATGCCATAACAAAGTACTTATAAAAATATAACTGTTTATATTGTTATCGATTAGGAGTAGATGCATTTATTATTTATTCTATTAGCTACTTTTGGATTTATATTTTTGAAATTTAAATATAATTATGATAAATGAAATACTTTTTTAACTCCCATAATTCTTTCTCGTTATTTTTTTTATATTTGATTCTATATATAAAAAATATAAAAGTTGTTTATCTTTCTTTTAATTTAGAAAAGTGTGATCGAGAGAATTTTATTCAAAGTATGTTGCCCATTTTTTGAGTAAAATACTGATCTTAAAAATGAAATATAAAGTATGTAATTTTTAAGTGTAAGGAAACAACCAACTTTTTAAGCTGACATTCTGTATTCATTGTAATTCAAACTGAAATAATAGAAAATGGTTACTTTTTAAAATTTCATTTTAATATTTATGCGTTGAATTAGCACTTATAAATTAAGAGAAGAATTTGAGTTTTAATCTAATCAAGTATATTCCTATTTGGGAATAAACCTATATTTATAGGTTAAAAAATATATATATTTTTGACTTGCGAAAAACGAAAATATTTTTCCAGTTATTTGTATTTACATATGCATATGTCCATATCCATTATTTGTTGATGATTACTCAATTTCCTTTGTGTAATTACAGAGTTAAAAGCACTAAATTTAACTTGCTATTGAATTCATTAAAGAAGAAAGATTTGAACTTGAAGTAAAGTTAAAGTAATTTAAAAAAAAATATTTCTCAAAAAATAATAAATAGCAATAACATTAATTACATACGTGTTAACATGCAAAAGTTATAAGTTTGTTATTATGAAAAACAATATCTCTTCATTTAATTCATTAAACGTTCGATTTCTTTTTAAAATTGGCAGTTTTTTCCGAAATTTTAAAGTACAGAACTTTTTTTTAAATGCATCCTTTTTTTCAGAAAGATGCAATTAACTATTCTTTTCATAATGCAAAAGTGGTCGTGTCTAAAGCGATTCGGATAATTGATTCTATAGTATCAAAATTTTCTGAACTCACGCACCCCCTCCCACACACACACATACACAAAAAACTCTGTTCATTATATAAAATATTTTTTACTTTTAAATCCCTTGTTGTATATTTTTGGAAAATGATTTTTCAATTCTTATATTCTAGGAAAGGTGGACACAATCTGATGGATAATTATGCAGTCATAGTATTACGGTGTGGTTTTATTGTTGCACACATTTTAATCACAGTGTAAATCTTCCAAGTATTTATTGTCTTTTCTTATAATATATTACCTCCATTATGTTTATATGTCATCATCTTAGTTGGTACTTACAGATAAGTTTTAATAATTATTTTGATGAAGAAAATATTGGGATTCAAATATTTCAGAGAATCTGCATTTCTAACTTTTATACCCTCATGTAATCAAAGACGTTTTATCTCTGTTTGAAAGTTCAAGCACATTCATTATAAAAATGTCAAGATTCATCATATTTGATTTGATGTTACTTGGATTCACCACACTTTATGAACAATTTTCAAAAGTATCTCTGTTTAAAGCATATGAGGGATTATTATTTAAGTTTAATTTTGTTCTGAGATTTTTATTCACGAATCGACAAGTTTAAGAATTTTAAATTAAATTCATTTTTAATTATTTGTTGAGAATTCACTTTGGAAATAGTACATTGATTTTTTCAATATTGTAAATGTTATTATACATGATACAATTTCCTATTATATCTCGATATGCTTAACTCAATGACTGAATTTTTTTCTATACTGACCTTTTAATTACCGACATTTGTTTAAAAGATATATATTGATTTCACAACCTATACAAGTTAATCATTATATACAGGTTAAATGTCAAAAATATATTTAGTTTACTCGTTTTCAAACAGAATTTCTTTTTCTAGATAATTTGGAAAATATTAATATATTGTAATGCGGTATTTCGATAACAGTAAAACGTATTTTTTTAACAAAATTTTTCAAAAAAAATACTTTCAAGCAAATTTTGATAGAGATAAATGAATTGTAAAAAGTATATTATACTGGAAAGGATGTTTATAATATTTTTTGTTAAATATAATATTTGGATATGTTTAAAAGAATTTACTGAGAGATCTTCGTATATTTTCAGAATGTTGGCTTACTATAACTACTTATGTTTTCTGACCAAGAAATTTTATTAATTAAAAAAAAATAAATAGATTTTTTGAAACTATATGCAAGTAAATTAAGCTCACCGAAATATATAATATAAGCAAGAATTATATAATTTCGTATTTTTAAATATATATGTCTTTTTTTTTTATTGAATCATCAGTCATTGAAAAATGAGAATTAAAATTCGTCTTAATATCTAGACATCTTAAAATTTAAACGTAGGAAATATCGGTTCATTTTGTCAAAGAAAAAGCGGTCATTTTGTCAGGTTCTAAGAGTGCGCTTCAAACTCTTTTGAATAATCAAAATAGCTTCCAAAGAATTTTAGAATGTAGACCTTATCTTAAGGCTCTGGTTCACAGAATTTCTTTCCAGTGGATCCCTGCCCATTTTAGTATTTTGGGCAATGAAAAGGCTGATTCTCTAGCTAAAAAGAGAACCTTGATAGATCAACGCATCAATCGCCCTACTTCATTTCATTAAACTAAATTGTTTGTTAATCTGACTCTCAAGAAGATTTTTAAACAAGATATGGTTCAACGTGCGACGCACAAGAGATGGAAGATTTTGGGGGAGGAAAGACCTGTTCCGTATTTCCAAGAAAGACTGTGATAGCCCTTTTAGAGGTCTACCTAGACATGAGTGTTACCGGGACCATCTCTATAGGATTGGAGTGGTGGGTTCCCGGATTGTGTTTTGTGTGACTCTGGTCAACCAATGATTTTTGAACATTTAAATAGTTGTGTGGTTTTTTCTCAGTATGAGTGCATTATTGAAAAGTATTGGAGAGCCCGTGAAATAATGAAGCTTAGGTGTAATGTTCGGCATTTGTAAATAATAAACATATTTTCTTGAAAGCAGTTAAATTTTTGCTCAAAAGGATGATATCTTGTATACAAGGGTATATAGGTCACATTTTTAAAAACAATTCATTCCTATTGTTCATATACGTTTTCCAGGTGGGATTTGAGACTCACGGAAATAATGAACCGATTGTTAAGGCCTAAATCATTCTGCTTCGCGGTGTCTGGTGCCTTTTTCTATGAATAAAACTGATTGTTTGCAAATAAATGCATGTATTGCCATTTCGATCAAATTGAGGAATAATGATGTCATCTTCAGTTCAAGGTGGTATACAACTATTAATAATAAAATGACATAATAATGTGCACATAAAGAAACATATTGTTTGTTGTTAATCAGGTCCACTTGCATATATTATTCATTCTGTTTAATACTTTTAGATTTTTTATTAGTAATTTAAATGCAACTATGTTGCATGAAATATTGTTTTCAACATCCATAATTATCTTTGTTATTTTCTTTATTTTTACTTCTTTTTATGTATAATATAAATGAAGTTTTTACATTTATTATGATTTTAGAAAATATGATCTTACCAGATAATTTTCCCCCATTTTCAAAGATATTGTTCCGCATTGGAGAAAATATTGATCTTAAAAATGAAATGTTTAATCTTTAATTTAAATGCGTGACAAAAAAAAAGTTCCTTTTTTATTTTGTAAATGAGTATGCTATCATTTTGCAATCATTGTATAGCTTAAATGTAAATAATAGATAATATATAACTTTAATTGAAATTAAAAAAATTTTCTAATACTTACTTGCTTGTGTTTGCACCCATAAATTAAAAATAGATATACTGCAATTTTTAAGTAATCATATATGTTCTCAGATAATGGTTAGAAAATGTTAATTTTTACAAGCAAAATTATTAACTGCACATTTTCGTAAAAGAATATATTTTAATAAATTTTTATACGCTGAAAATTGCAGAAAAAACTACCTGTTTTAAAATAAAAAGAGATTTTAATCAAGTAAGAGAAAAGACATAACTTTTTCATCTTAATATGCTTATAATTGTTGGACATTAACACATTATATATGTAAATTTGCTGCTTGTCATATTTTTTAAAAGAAATATTATATTTTAATACATAACTTTTTAATTTTAATACCAAAAATTTCTTTTTCTAAATAACTCAGAAGCAAGTTAGATGTAGTGATTTTAGATAATTAACTACAGTTAGAAATTAAGTAATCATAAAAATGGATATTTTCATACGTATTTTTATACACAAACTACATCTAACTTGCTTCTGAGTTATTTAGAAAAGAAATTTTTTATTAAAATTAAAAACAATTTACATATCAATAGATAACGCCATCATTAGAAGTACGCATTGTTATTAGTCAAGCGGAACAACACCAAAAGCTAAATTTGTTATGAAATGTAAAATATAACTATGAATCGGTTTCCTAAAACCTGTCCCTTTTTAGACAACTAGGATAATTATTCTAATTGTTAGTTTATAAACGCGTCTGATGAGTCACTAAAATATTAAGATCGAGAAAAGAATACAATCTAGAGGTAATATGGAAGTTGAAGGCTCGGCACTAGCATTTCATTTAGGTATTATCAAAGATTAAATAAATGGAAAAATGGGTATTTATACCTAACTGAAATTTGAATAAATTGATCAAATGGGGAACTAATCTTTCTCTCCCTTATTTAGTTTAATAAAAATAATTACATTTTTCATAAGTGATATCTAAATTCCAAAGTAAAGATATAAGTTTAAATTAAATAGTTTGCATAACTCAATATAAGTTAAAAATTTGAAATTATATATATATATATATATATATATATATTATATATATAAATATATATATATATATATATATATATATATATATATATATATATATATATGTATATACACATATATATATATATATATATATATATATTATATATATATATTATATATATATATTATATATATATATTATATATATATATATATATAAATATATATATATATATATATTATTTATATATATATATATATATATATATATATATATATATATATATATATATAAATATTTTTATACCCATTCAATTATTTTCATTCCTACAATACATAGTGGTAATATGGAGTTCTAAATATTTTCTACGATTCTGAAGATAAAATGCGTATTTAAATATAACTATGCACATATTATGTTTTATTATAAATTTTTAAGCGTGCTTAAGCGAGCATTAAACGATAGACAAACATCGACAAGTACACAGACGAGCTTGGTTCCGAAAATAAATTCAAGAAAATATTCTCAAGAATACTTAAATTTTGGGTGCACTAATAGTGAAGTAAATGGAGAAGAAAGGTCCCTGTGTATCATTTGCTCAAAAATGTTAGCAGCAAACAGCATGAAACCTAATAAACTTAATCGACATTTGGAAACGCTTCATAGTGAGTACGTAAACATACCCAGAGAATTCTTCGAATTAAAATCATATTAAAAGCAAAAATCATTGTTGAAAAAAAATTTGTCTGTTAAAGAAAAAGCTTTAATTGCCTCTTACAAAGTTTCATATAAAATAGCCACAGATGGAAAAAGCCTCAACCAATTGGTGAAGAGCTTATTTTACCAGCCGAATTGAGATTGTAGAAATTATGTTTGGAGATAATTTTGCAAAAGAAGTGTAGTCTAAGCCTCTTTCAAATGATACTGTTACTCGATGAATTGCTGATATAGCTGAAAATGTAGAGTGTCAGCTGTTGTCGAAGTTGCTTGACAAATTGTTTTCAATACAACTCGATGAAGATACATTTTTAATATAATTGTCACACAAAAATCATTGCTTTTTCCACGGGAATGGTAAATTGATTACATATTAGGGCAAAGTATTTAAAACGGATTTATTACTATTTCACGCGCATTCATTTTCAGAGCTGGATTTGAACCCACCAAATGCTGAATCGAAATCCTTAATCATTATGCTGCCAGAGGTATAGTGCATTTTCAAATGCATAAAAATGATTTTTACGAATAAATGCATGTATTGAAAATTCGATTTACATGGAGAATAATGCTATCATTTTCAAACTTTTGCTCAATGTGGTATAAGTTTTTAAAAATGAAATGCCATAACAAAGTACTTATAAAAATATAACTGTTTATATTGTTATCGATTAGGAGTAGATGCATTTATTATTTATTCTATTAGCTACTTTTGGATTTATATTTTTGAAATTTAAATATAATTATGATAAATGAAATACTTTTTTAACTCCCATAATTCTTTCTCGTTATTTTTTTTATATTTGATTCTATATATAAAAAATATAAAAGTTGTTTATCTTTCTTTTAATTTAGAAAAGTGTGATCGAGAGAATTTTATTCAATGTTGCCCATTTTTTGAGTAAAATACTGATCTTAAAAATGAAATATAAAGTATGTAATTTTTAAGTGTAAGGAAACAACCAACTTTTTAAGCTGACATTCTGTATTCATTGTAATTCAAACTGAAATAATAGAAAATGGTTACTTTTTAAAATTTCATTTTAATATTTATGCGTTGAATTAGCACTTATAAATTAAGAGAAGAATTTGAGTTTTAATCTAATCAAGTATATTCCTATTTGGGATTAAACCTATATTTATAGGTTAAAAAAAATATATATTTTTGACTTGCGAAAAACGAAAATATTTTTCCAGTTATTTGTATTTACATATGCATATGTCCATATCCATTTTTGTTGATGATTACTCAATTTCCTTTGTGTAATTGCAGAGTTAAAAGCACTAAATTTAACTTGCTATTGAATTCATTAAAGAAGAAAGATTTGAACTTGAAGTAAAGTTAAAGTAATTTAAAAAATATTTCTCAAAAATAATAAATAGCAATAACATTAATTACGTGTTAACATGCAAAAGTTATAAGTTTGTTATTATGAAAAAAACAATATCTCTTCATTTAATTCATTAAACGTTCGATTTCTTTTAAAATTGGCAGTTTTTTCCGAAATTTTAAAGTACAGAAATTTTTTTAAATGCATCCTTTTTTTTCAGAAAGATGCAATTAACTATTCTTTTCATAATGCAAAAGTGGTCCTGTCTAAAGCGATTCGGATAATTGATTCTATAGTATCAAAATTTTCAGAACTCACGCACCCCCCTCCCACACACACATACACAAAAAACTCTGTTCATTATATAAAATATTTTTTACTTTTGAATCCCTTGTTGTATATTTTTGGAAAATGATTTTTCAATTCTTATATTCTAGGAAAGGTGGACACAATCTGATGGATAATTATGCAGTCATAGTATTACGGTGTGGTTTTATTGTTGCACACATTTTAATCACAGTGTAAATCTTCCAAGTATTTATTGTCTTTTCTTATAATATATTACCTCCATTATGTTTATATGTCATCATCTTAGTTGGTACTTACAGATAAGTTTTAATAATTATTTTGATGAAGGAAATATTGGGATTCAAATATTTCAGAGAATCTGCATTTCTAACTTTTATACCCTCATGTAATCAAAGACGTTTTATCTCTGTTTGAAAGTTCAAGCACATTCATTATAAAAAATGTCAAGATTCCATCATATTTGATTTGATGTTACTTGGATTCACCACACTTTATGAACAATTTTCAAAAGTATTCCTGTTTAAAGCATATGAGGGATTATTATTTAAGTTTAATTTTGTTCTGAGATTTTTATTCACGAATCGACAAGTTTAAGAATTTTAAATTAAATTCATTTTTAAATATTTGTTGAGAATTCAATTTGGAAATAGTACATTGATTTTCAATATTGTAAATGTTATTATACATGATACAATTTCCTATTATATCTTGATATGCTTAACTCAATGACTGAATTTTTTTCTATACTGACCTTTTAATTACCGACATTTGTTTAAAAGATATATATTGATTTGATAACCTATACAAGTTAATCATTATATACAGGTTAAATGTCAAAAATATATTTAGTTTACTCGTTTTCAAACAGAATTTGTTTTTCTAGATCATTTGGAAAATATTAATATATTGTAATGCGATATTTTAATAACAGTAACGCGCATATTTTTAACAAACTTTTTCAAAAAAAAAATATTTTCAAGCAAATTTTGATAGAGATAAATGAATTGTAAAAAGTATATTATACTGGAAAGGATGTTTATAATATTTTTTGTTAAATATAATATTTGGAAGTGTTTAAAAGAATTTACTGACAGATCTTCGTATATTTTCAGAATTTTGGCTTAATATAACTACTTATGTTTTCTGACCAAGAAATTTAATTAATTAAAAAAAATAAATAGATTTTTTGAAACTATATGCAAGTAAATTAAGCTCATCGAAATATATAATATAAGTAAGAATTATTTACTTTCGTATTTTTAAATATACATGTTTTTTTTTGAATTATCAGTCATTGAAAAATGAGAATTAAAATTCGTCTTAACATCTAGACATATTAAAAATTAAACGTAGGAAATATCGGTCATTTTGTCAGGTTCTAAGAGTGAGCTTCAAACTCTTTTGAATAACCAAAATAGTTTCCAATGAATTTTAGAATGTAGACCTTTGCTTAAGGCTCTGGTTCACAGAATTTCTTTCCAGTGGATCCCTGCCCATTTTAGTATTTTGGGCAATGAAAAGGCTGATTCTCTAGCTAAAAAGAGAACCTTGATAGATCAACGCATCAATCGCCCTACTTCATTTCATTAAACTAAATTGTTTGTTAATCTGACTCTCAAGAAGATTTTTAAACAAGCTATGGTTCAACGTGCGACGCACAAGAGATGGAAGATTTTGGGGGAGGAAAGACCTGTTCCCGTTTTTCCAAGAAAGACTGCGATGGCCCTTTTTAGAGGTCTACCTAGACATGATTGTTTCCGGGACCATTTCTGTAGGATTGGAGTGGTGGGTTCCCCGGATTGTGTTTTGTGTGACTCTGGTCAACCAATGACTTTTGAACATTTAAACAGTTGTGTGGTTATTTCTCAGTATGAGTGCATTATTGAAAAGTATTGGAGAGCCCGTGAAATAATGGCTTAGGTGTAATGTTCGGCATTTGTAAATAATAAATATATTTTCTTGAAAGCAGTTAAATTTTTTCACGAGAAGGATGATATCTTGTATACAAGGGTATATAGGTCACATTTTTTAAAAATAATTCATTCCTATTCTTCATATACGTTTTCCAGGTGGGATTTGAACTCACGAAGTAATGAACCGATTGTTAAGGCCTAAATCATTCTGCTTCGAGGTGTCTGGTGCATTTTTCTATGAATAAAACTGATTGTTTGCAAATAAATCCATGTATTGCCCTTGCGATCAAATTGGGGAATAATGATGTCATCTTCAGTTCAAGGTGGTATACAACTATTAAAGATAAAATGACATAATAATGTACACATAAAAGGAAACATATTGTTTGTTGTTAATCAGGTCTACTTGCATATATTATTTATTCTGTTTAATACTTTTAGAGTTTTTGTTAGTAATTTAAATGCAACTATGTTGCATGAAATATTGTTTTCAACATCCATAATTATCTTTTGTTATTTTCTTTATTTTTACTTCTTTTTATGTATAATATAAATGAGGTTTTTACATTTTATTATGATTTTAGAAAAATATGATCTTACCAGATAATTTTCCCCCATTTTCAAAGATATTGTTCCTTATTGGAGAAAATATTGATCTTAAAAATGAAATGCTTAATCTTTAATTTAAATGTGTGACAAAAAAAAAAGTTCCTTTTTTATTTTGCAATTGAGTATGCTATCATTTTGCAATCATTGTAGTTTAAACGTAAATAATAGATAATATATAACTTTAATTTAAATAAAAAAAATTTTCTAATACTTACTTGCTTGTGTTTGCACCCATAAATTAAAAATAGATGGATTGCAATTTTTAAGTAATCATGTATGTTCTCAGATATTGGTTAGAAAATGTTAATTTTTACAAGCAAAATTATGATAATTTTTTTGTTAGCCATTTGTGTATAAAAATACGTATGAAAATATCCATTTTTTATGATTACTTAATTTCCTAACCGTAGTTAATTATCTAATATCACTACATCTAACTTGCTTCTGAGTTATTTAGAAAAGAAATTTTTGGTATTAAAATTAAAAATTTATGTATTTAAATATAATATTTTTTTAAAAATTATAATGACAAGCAGCAAATTTACGTGTATAACGTGTTAATGTCCAACAATTATAAGCATATTAAGATGAAAAATTTATGTCTTTTCTCTTACTTGATTAAAATCACTTTTTATTTTAAAACAGGTAGTTTTTTCTGCAATTTTCAGCGTATAAAAATTCATTAAAGTATATTCTTTCTCGAAAATGTGCAGCTATATAATCTTTTGATTACTCAACTGGAGTCCGGTTCCAATTGTTTCAGATAACTGAAGTTCTATTGCCGTAATTATTTGAGGAAAAAAACGAATGACCTAACTCTCCATCATTCATTCTCTTTCGCATGCACGCACGCTGGTTCAGACGCAAACACACACACTCAAAATTCTGTTCATTTTATAAAATGTTTTTTACTTTTGGCTCGATTATTTTATATTTTTGGGAAAAGGTTTATAATTCTTTTGATTCTATAAAATGGTATGTATTCTGAAGAAAATTTAATAAGCCATAATTTGATAGCCTCACATATTTCACTCAGAGTTTAAATTTTCCAATCATTTATTTAATGAAAGTTCCGTTATGTGGTTGTTGCTAAATCCAGATAATCAATTTCAGTACTAGATCAATTCCATAATCCAGGAAATCAAAAAATAGAAAGTTTAGTTTTAAATTTCATAAGGAAAAATGTCAGTCTGCAGTCTAAATAATTTTTTTAATATTAAGAATAAACTAAGTTTGATATAATTCACCAGAAGTGTAACAATTGTAATACTAGGCAGAATAATGACTGTGCATTAAAAACTTCTTTCATTGATTAAATAACATTTACTGTTCATGTGTTAGAAAATAATTTAGGTATAATTTCTTTAAAAACCGTAAATAACGATTATATTTTACGGATAATTTAACAGAATTAATCTGAGCAGTAAAGGAAAAAATTACATTTTGCAGTCTAAAGAATTTTGATTTAATCATGCCATTTTTTTTAATTGCTGAGTAAACACTTAATAATTTATATTTGTTATTGAAACAATTATCAATAAATTAAATGTTTAATCAGCATAAATTGAATTTTTATTACTATTGTGAGCTCTGTTCTTTCATTATTAGAATTAATGACAGATTAAATTTAAATTATTTAATTAGGGGTTTTGTGTGTGCGAAATAACAAGAAAATACTATTTACATATTTACAAATGAATGTCAAATACTAATCTAACATCATTCTAGGGAATTATAATTCAAAATTATTGACTCTCCAAAATCAGTTTATATGTCTTCGGAGTTTATTCATCTCGGCTCTCCACGTCGTTCTCTCTCTTCCTCTGTATGTCCGGTGGCAAATTTGAAGTGAATGGCCCTCTGGTAGCGCTTTCAATCCCACAATCGCACTCCGGACGAAAATAGCTGACCTCAGCATTCGTCTAAAATCAGAACTTCCTGAAATAAAAAAATGAGTAGGAGCAGTAATACGCTCAAGAAAAAAAATAGTAAAACAGTGTTGTCAATTGTTGTCTAATTCTTCGTGTTAATTCTCATTGAAATCATCGTCATTATTTCTCGAAACTGAGACTTCGTCATGAAGGATACCTTCATCTTCATCTGGTTTGAGAATCGATGGCGGCATCTTCACTATTGTTATTGGTCATCCTCAATAGGAAACGTCTTGAAAACATATCAGTTTTTGTTATTTTTTTAAAGAAAGGGAAAAAGTAACAGTCTGAAATGAAAAGTTTAACTTTAAAACATTGCAATTTAGTGGGCAAAAAATTCAAAATCAGTAATTAGTCTTCATTGATGTGTCTTTGATTTCCCTTTTAGCACGTGTTAAGTTATATCAAGCCAAGTATTTATATACTCAGCACAAATACTTGTAATCAGGAGACTTTTTTGGTAAAACCAAATTATTGAAGATCGTATGTCTCACTGCTTTTAACTTTTATTATTTTTTAGGTCCGTAAACTTTTGGTTTTTAACTTGAGACCTGGAACCTGTTGCATTCGCTTATTAACAACAAAACCATTTAATTTGAACTGCATTGCTTTTTTTCATAAATTTTAGGTTCTGCGATTTTCATTTTGAACTTTTAAAATTTTAAGTAGCTTCTTTTCTAAGATTATCGCTATTATTATCTGTTCGCATATCTTTGTCTAAGAGATCTTTAAGAACATTCCTTTGTCTCATGTATGTATCCAATAGCAATTCCAAGGGTGCTGTTTTAAACTTCTGCAAAAAGTTGAGTTTATAACCTATTGCATACTAATATGCAAATACCATTTAGCTGGGTTGTCTATGGACGGTTTATACAGTACAGAAATTGTACTGAAGTTATGGAGCTCCTGTTGGCAATTGGTATCAAGGTGAACCGGTGATTATACAAATGTGTTTAGTGTCTTTGCGGCGAAAATATTCTTCAACATCATTTGAAATAAATGTAGAAACTTTATCCGAAATGATGAAAAATGAATTCAAAATCATCATAAGATTCAGTTGGTTAAAGCCATATAAATTTGGTGAAACTATCGATAACAGCAAAGATATATTTATATGTCTTAAGAGTACTTCTTAACGGAACTAAAAAATCTTCATGCTATGTGTATAAAGGAGTGTCATCTTTTAAGATTGGTGGTAATTCTCCTCTTACTTACCTTTTTTTCGATTGCTTAAAACACATGGTATACAATTTGATAAACACTTCCCAATTGTTTGCTTAACTGGAGGAATGTAAAATTTAGATGTTAAGCATTCTTCTTTTCTCTTAACTGCAAAATGACTTTTCTCATGTGAGTAGATTTAATTACATTCATTTGCATTTCCTCTGGGACTATCAACAGTTCATTACAATTAACATATCTATAATAAACATCATATTTAAGTAAGTAATCATCATGAGATTTTTATTTTAATATCTCTTTAATTGTTTTGATAAATTCGTCTGAGTTTTGTGCTTGGATTATTTTTAGCGTTAAGCTACTTTGAGCTATCATGCAAATCGTATTTATATTTATAGCATCAACAGGTCGCATACTAGAACCTTTTCGGTTTTTAATTACACAATTAAAAATCGCTTTTAACATTAGAACATTTCTTAAAAGTTTAATTCAAGTCCGTACCCTGACACAGTTTGTAAGACAAATTTAAATTATAATTAAGTCATCCAAATAAATCACTACAAAACATTCTTTAATAATTGTCCAAATACATTATAGGTGTATTTTTGAAAAGTACTCGAAGAATTATTTCATCCAAATGGGTAATTCAAAAACGCATATTGACCATTGTGTGCAACGAATGAAGTGTATTTAAAAGGACTTTTCTTAACGTCAATGTGGAAGAAGCCGTTTTTTAAATCCAACGTTGTGAATACTGCGGAAGAATGCAATTTATCTATTATGTTATCAATAAATGGCAAAGGGAAATGTTCAAGAACAGTTTCTTTTCAAGACGTCTGTAATCAATGCAAAGTCTGTGGGAATTATCTTTTTTATTTAAACTAATACCACAGGTAAAGAGAAATCGGACCAACCATTACGAATTATTCCCTTAGTTTACCATTCTTCAATTTGAGTTTCAACTATTTTTTTCTCAAAAGTAGGCAGTTGTCGCCAGAAAGAAGAAGTTGTTATTTCATATATTATATTAATTTTCATAATAACATCAACAGTTTTAATTTTATTAGAAACATAATTTTTTTATTACTGAATGTATTTCAGAAAAGAAAGATTTATCCTTATAGGCTTCAATCAATTTCTGATTCATCCTTAAGATTTACAAAATTAACTAACAAATTATCTGTTTCGCTCTTGTTATTGTGAAACGATACTCCATTGTTGTAAACTATTAAAGTACCATGATTAATCATGTCTCTCAGTTCCTACAATTAAATCAAAACTTACAGAGCCATCATTTATAGCAAAAATATTTGTATTAACTGTTGAAACATCAATTTCAAATGCTCTAGATTTCTTCGCAATTTAAGAATATAAATTAAGAATTTTTAGAAATCTATAACAGATGAAATAAGGTTGTTGGCAAAATTTCACTGGTACATCCCCATTCAAAAATTCTTTATATAAATTAAATTGTAACTAATTAAAACAATGTTATGAAATAAACATTGATGCATCGGTCTGGAAAAATTTCCTACCCCTTCCGAATAATATCAAAATTGAGGGAGGGGATCCTCTAGTGATGCCATCTATCGGAGGATTTGAAGAGCTAATTCGTACTTATATCTTCAAAGTCATCAGCTAAGTGTTAGCACATCAAAGTCTTCTAAGTCATCTTTGTGGTGCTATGATAAAAATAAAAGACTTATATTATTGACTAAAATTCTCATAGCAAAGGCACAGTGAGCTTGGCTTGTTCAATAGTCATTAGTAACAACAACAACAACAACAACAATATTTTATAAAGCACTTATTAATGAAAAAAATTGAAATGCGTTGGGTATCAAATGAAAAAACTTTATTTTATCATATCATTCAAGAACTCTCATAAATTAGCAACTTTAAATATTATTTTTTTCTACATAAATAATTTGAAATATTTCCATACATTTCCGGATTACAAATTTCAAAACCAGATTACCTGACGCAAAAGCCTCTTATTAAAAAAAACTGATAACAAATATTCCTGAGAAGTGATATAAAATAAAAATATATCCCAAATGTAAATAATTAAAATCAAAAAATAGTAAATATAAACAAATATCATTTATATAAAGGCAGCTGAACGTGGGTAGTTTGGGATAAGTACCTCGGAGCAGTAAGATAAAAGCATTCAGCAAAAATTTTCTGAATGTTATATTATATTGCTGAATATAATGTTATATTGCTGAATATTTTATTTTGGAAATATTTTTCCTCTGTTTTGTTTTCTCATGTGGAATATTTATTGCTTATGAATAATTTCAATTTAGGATTTTATTCACCATCAATGAAAAGTTTATGATCAAGGAAAATTAGTTTGCAAGTAAGAAAATTTTAGGAATTTCAGGGCACATTATGGAAATGCTATACGAATACAGAAGAGTAACGAATCTGTAAATTGTTGAAACTCTATCTCATCTTTTGAATACAGGTGTGTGAGATAAAATGAAGAAAGAAAATCGACAAAATCTATTTTAGGGAATTTTTAAGGGACGAATATCTTTTTTGAAAAATATTAAACTGTTAATTTTTTCTAAAAATATTTCATATGAAATAACAAACTTTTTCTTACATTATTTGAATATATACCTGAGAACTTTTTTCAAAAAAAGGATATGGCACCTTAATTTTATAATTATTTTGTATTTCACAATTTAAAATGGTGGAAAACAAACCACTATTACTATGGGATATTAAGTAAGAGATAAAGTAGGACATTTTACATTCGTACGAATTATATAAATAATATTTTTTTATTTAACTAAATGGAAAATAAAATATAACTCATTAGGGATATATTTAAATGTAAAGTGTTTTTTTTCAAATCAACTTAATTATATTAAGAATTTAAATGTTAAGTCGTTAAAAAAATATATTTAGTTTTAATATAAAAGTCAACAAATTACCACAATTTTCTCAATTTCATGAATTTTACCTAAGATATCTTAAATTTTTTGATGAAATTTAATCTTCTTTTTCAGAAATGTTAATTTTAGTATTCAATAATAATTTCTTAGGTATTTTTAATTTGCCTTTTTTTTCATAAAATGTTAGCTTATTGTTTTCTTTATATTTATACTTCCTCATTATCAAAATAACTAAAATATGCGTTTAAATTTGCAGTATAGCTTTCATTTCGTTACTTTTAACAACAAAATTATGTTTTGCGCTATAGGACAAACTAAAATGAGTTCTGTATTTCAGTATATACAAAACCTTTCAAATGAACACCATAATGTTGATTATTCATCCCCAGCACCATAAACATTCATTTAAATTTGGAAACATTCACAGCTACAAAAAATTGAAATTTAATAAAGCGTGTGGGATGTCAAACCAGTCATTCAGATGAACGAGAAGAATTATATTTTCTGACGTAATAGCTTATTTCTAAATTAAACAAATATCCATATTGGATAAATTAATAATTGAGAATACGATGGAAATATTTCATTTAAATTATATTCATTTATGTTAATATGTTTTCGTTCTCAAAATTTGTTTTTGTATTTCATGCTTATCACGAAGAGAAATATACCCTTAATTGAAGATTGACAAATTTGAATGCAGGAAAAATTCTGTTAAGAGAAAATTGAAATTAATTATGAATTGCGTAATAAGAGTTCGTTTAAAAAATAATATTCATCAAAAGCGAATTTGATTAAATCAAAATATTTCTCTTTATTTTAGTTTTTCTGTAATAGTGGATTCGTAAATTATTATGTATGTTTTCAAAAATTCACTTTATTTATTAAAAAATTTATACAAACTAATTCTAGGGAAAATTTTCGAATTACTTTTTTGTGTTTATAAGAAAAATTGTAGTGATTGACAAGCTTTTTACATTTTTATAGTTTTAAGCATTTCAGTTAAATCACTGCATAAAATTACATGAAAATATATCAAAAATGTGCTAATCGTACATATTTTTTCTTTGATAATCTTAAATATAATTATTTTTAATCGTAAATAAATAAATGCATTTATTTTCATTTATTAGAGTTTTATTTCAAATTTTCCAATAGTTACTTTAGTCACAAAATTTTCAAAACTATTTGAACGAAATGCTGAAGAAATTAATAATTTTATTACCAGGAAACAGGAGTTTCAAAATACCATATTGGGATAATGTAGTTTATCATGTTTTTCTTTAATTATATTTTCTATTTTAAAAAGGAAACTTTAATTTTGATGTTTATAAAACTGATAGCATCTGAATTAATTATCTTCCTATTTTATCGTATCCATTAAGACATCCTAAAGTTTATAGACGTTTTTCCAATTGATTTTTATATTTTTATAATTGGTGTTTATGGAAAAAATGTTTATTTAACGACTAAAATTAAGTAAGAAAAATTGTAAAATATTAAAGTAAATTATTGTGTTTATTTAAAATTTACACTGTAAAATACAAAAGTAGAATAATATTTAAGTCTTATAAAATTCACTAAATTTTATTTAGCTGCAGCAATAATTAAGAGAATAAGGTTTCGCTTTTTAATCTTGGGAGAAATATCTTTCAAAATTTATCTAGGGGGTTTACCTTCTTTAGGTAAACACGGGTGTCACAATGCCGAGGTACCCTAGTTATCTGTCCTCTCCTTTACTTTCCTCTCTCCTCTACTCTTCTGCTTTTTTTCCTCTTCTCCCTCAGTGTGGTTGCCTCGAAAGAGGTTGAGGGCTCCCCTTGAGTAGCTTTCGCCGCTCTGTTGCTATTAGCTACTCTTGGGGACTAAATCACACACGTGTTTACCGTGCGTGGAGACCCGTGTCCCTGGAAAGGAGGGTCCTGGTAATTGAGGCCCCCAGAGACCAACACATTACTTTGGCCTCTGCTTCAGTTAAACGGGAGGTGTGTTGTGGTCCCTAGCACATCAATCGGCTTTATGGATCAAGCAATCGGTGCATCTACTGGGTGACTCGTTAAGGGTGGAGGCCACTTCAGGGATGTACTGTAAGCGTATAGGATCTGGCTAGCACTGGTGCAGCTGGTCTGCATCCCCTTGTTGGACTTGGTGGTGGGTGGTGCGGTCAGGTCCCGAAATTTTATAATCAAATAATGGAGAATAAGAATTTAACTTTTCTCCCGCGGGAGCATCAACTTGAAAATCTTAAACCGAAATTTTTTGTAATTAAGAGGAAGGAGGGATATTTCACAACAGTGTCTCTCTTCCTTATTTCAAAAGGAATATCGGCAATTGTTGGGGAAGTCAGAAAAGTTCAAAAGATGCGCTCGGGTGACTTGCTTGTAGAGTCTGCATCCGTCTCTCAAGCAGCCATTCTGGCAAGTATGAAATCGTTGGCAAACTTGGAAGTGACTGTCTCGCCTCATGGAAACCTTAATTTCTCTTGTGGTGTTATGTCTGCAAGGGATTTATTATACTCGCCGACGGAAGAGATTCTGGATAATTTACAGAATCAGAAGGTCTGTGGCGTAAGACGCATCACAGTCAGACGAGATGGCAAAGTAATTGATACTAAACACCTTGTTCTGACTTTTGCGACGCCAGACCTTCCGCAGTACGTAAAAGCTGCGTATATGAATTTACCCGTCAGGCCTTATATACCAAATCCCTTGCGATGTTTCCAATGTCAACGATTTGGACACTCGAGAAACGCCTGCAGAGGCAAACTCACCTGCGCTCGTTGTGCGGTGATTGGCCACGATAGCTCGAACTGCACGGCAAAGGAGGCATGTGTCAACTGTCATGGTGACCATCCCTCCTATTCTCGAAGTTGTCCTCAGTATGTACTGGAAAAAGAGATCGCCACAATTAAGGTTAATCAAAAATGTTCTTATCCTGAGGCTAGACGATTGGTCACTTCCCGTATCCCCCAGATTGGAATCAGTTATGCCACAGCTGCCAGAAAAGTCACCAAATCAAGCAGCACACAAACTGAACCATTTTTGGTTTAGCCTGTTAGATTACCCCAAGCATCAGAAAAGCCAAAATTTAAAAAAACTCCTACGTTTTCAAAAAAAGCTACCTTTGCCAAATCAAAATCAGAGAATGCATTAAAATTAAAAAAAGCAAAAACATCAGTTTTCACCCGTAATACTTTCTCCTGCCTGGAGACTGACACGGTGTCCCCATTTCCCTCGGACGATGATACATCGTTCGAGGATATATTAGATGACCCGCCTTCCAGCTCCAGTAAAGGAGCTTTTAAAACTAAACAATAACTTCCTTTGTATCTTGGAACTGCTATGGTTTGCGATCACATCTTGATGACATCACGTCTCTAGTGTCAGCTTACAACCCTGCATGTATAGCACTTCAGGAGACATTCCTGAAGTCTCTCAATGATATTACTATGCATGGGTTCAAATGCTTTAGAAGAGACTGTGGAGACGATGGTGCATTGTCTGGAGGTGTATGTATATTAACATCGAATTCTTTCCCCAGCGCTGTCCATCAATTAAATACTACTCTACAGATTGTAGCGGTGAAAATTCACACCACATACAGTCTGTAGTCTATATTTACCACCACATGATGTCCTCAACCAAGAGGAACTGGATGAATTAGTTGATCAGCTGCCGACACCATTCCTATTGTTAGGTGATTTCAACGGCCATAATGCCTTGTGGGGAAGTGATGATACTAATTCTCGCGGTCGCCAGATAGAGAAATTTATTTCTGATAATAGTCTCTGTCTCATTAATACCGACGAGAAGACATATTTTCACGTACCCACAAGAACATTTGATTCCCTCGATCTTGCTATTTGTTCACCATCATTGCTGCCATTGTTAAATTTAAATGTAGGAAATGATCTGCACAATAGCGATCATTTTCCTCTCGTCATCTCCCAGAATGGAGGTAGTAGTGTAGTACAACGTCTACCTACTTACTTGTACAGTCGGACAGATTGGACGTCATTTACACAATTGGCAGTTATTGATAATGAAATGGTTTTGATCGAGAGTACTGAGGAAGCCATTAGAAAAGTCACTAAAACAATTATAAATGCAGCTGATGTAACAATACCCAAAAGTTCCTCTATACCAAAACGGCGTTGCAAACCTTGGTGGAATAAAGAATGCCAAGAAACTTATAGAAAACAAAGAAAGTTATGGGGGTTATTTAGGAGGTACCCCACAACGGATAATCTATTAGCATTTAAGAGAGCAAAACCACTAGCTCGTAGAGCTCGTCGTCGAAGTCAGAAGGAATCTTGGTCTCGCTATGTATCTTCAATTACATCTTCCACATCTAGTAAGCAGTTGTTGAGAAAAGTAAATGCAGCCAATGCGATTTATAAGGATTTTTCAATTCCTATTTTAAAAACCGGAGCTGCTGTACACTATTCTCCCGAAGACATTGCTAATATCCTTGGTGAAACTTTTGCTAGCGTTTCAAGCAACGACTCTTATAGTCCTTCCTTCTTAAGGACTAAGAGTCGTGCTGAGCGAATACCAATTGGTTTTAACCATGGTGAAGCCTTGCCTTATAACTGTGAGTTTCGGATGTTGGATTTGAAGAAAGCATTAAAGCAGACCCATGATACCAGTCCAGGACCAGACGGAATCAGCTATCAAATGCTTCGAAATTTAAGTCCAGACTCCCTATTAAACATATTACTTTTGTTTAATAGGATCTGGAATGAAAAGAAATTTCCATCAGCTTGGAATGAAGCGATAGTGATTCCAGTACTTAAGGATGGTAAAGATCCTTCAGACCCTTCACATTATCGACCAATAGCTCTGACGAGTTGCTTTTGTAAGACTTTCGAACGTATGGTCAACGCCCATCTCGTATATGTCTTAGAAAAAAATAAATGTATACATATTAATCAGAGTGGCTTCCGAAAAGGGAGATCCACTCTTGATAATATCACATACTTGGAGACCCAAATCCACAACGCTTTTGTGCGGAGGAACCATCTGGTCTCCATTTTCTTTGACATCGAGAAGGCATACGACCGTACATGGCGATATGGCATTCTCCGTTTACTATATGATTTTGGCTTTCGGGGTAATCTCCCGATATTCCTGCAAAATTTTTTGAGTTTCCGTGTTTTTAAAGTTCGTATTGGAACTGTACTTTCTAATACTTTTATTCAAGCCGAGGGTATTCCCCAAGGCTACATTTTAAGTGTCACTGTTTTTAGTCTTTTCATCAGTAACATCCTTCATCAATTACTACCTTCCATAAATGGTACACTATATGTTGACGACCTACAAATATCATGTCAGGGGTCTAATATGCGATTAATTGAGAGACAACTGCAAACAGCAGTTAACAAACTTGCTGCATGGTGTGCTGAGAATGGCCATACTTTGTCACCAAGCAAGAGTAGATGTGTCCATTTCTGTAGAAAGACTAGCCTTCACAATGATCCAGTTATAAATATAAATAACATCCCGATACAAGTAGTCAATGAAGTAAAATTTCTGGGAATTATCTTTGACCGAAAATTAACCGCATGTTTTATATCTGCGGAAGAAGTGTGAGCGATCGCTTAATATCCTCAGGGTGTTGTCAAATACATCTTGGGGTGCAAATCGCTCATGACTTCTTCGAATTTATCAGTCATTGATTCTTTCCCGCATTGACTACGGATGTGTTGTTTACGGACCGGCTAAATCTTCCATATAACGAAGACTGGATACAGTTCACCACTCTGCTTTAAGGATATGTTCTGGTGCATTCCGCACATCACCCGTCCAGAGTCTATACGCTGTATGTTATCAATTACCGTTAGACCTGAGACGTATGCAGCAATCTCTCGGTTATTATGCTAAGATTATGTCGACCCCTGATCATCCGTTACGTTTTATGGTTCCTGATGCCTATCTTAAAAGACTGTATGATGCTCGTCCAATGAGCATCCCTCCTTTTCTCACAAGAGCCATATCACATCTCTGGCTCACAGACCTATGTGATGTTCGGATAGAGTCTATTGACCAGTTTCTCTATCCTCCTTGGTATGAACCAACAAATACCTTTATAAATACCTTTGCGCAATTCAGAAGATCCGACACAACACCTATTGTTTTTCAGCAGCTATACTATTCTCATCGCTGTCAGTACCAATCTTACAAACCTGTATTCACGGATGGATCTAAATCCGCAAGACATGTGGGCTGTGGACTTTTTATCAATAACACGTCTTTTAGCTACAGCCTACAATCATCCTGCTCCATCTTTACTGCTGAAGCAACCGCTATCTGCTACGCGCTTCAGCACGTGAATACAGATGATTATCATAAATTTTTTATTTATACTGACAGCATGAGTATTATTGAAGCCTTGAAAAACAATAGTGTTACCTGTCATCCTGTTGTGTCGAGAATTTTCAAAGCATTGGATTCCCTTGATGGCAAGGGAAAAGAAATTGTATTTTGTTGGATACCAAGCCACATGGGTCTTGAAGGAAATGAGAGAGCAGATGCAGCTGCAAAGACTGCATCAGACATAAATTTATCATCGGTCCCTCTCTCAGATGTGAGAAAAGATGTTAAAATTTTATATATAGTCTTTGGCAGGAATCATGGAACTTGCAGGTTGGCAACAAGTTGCATACCATCTTCTCATCTCTCATCTCATTACAAGTTTTACCGTTACGAAGTGCAGATGTAAGATTGACTCGCCTTCGTATCGGACGCACACGTTTCACACACAAACATTTGTTTTTAAGCGAATTAAATCCATGGTGTGAAGCGTGTGATGAACCATTCAATGTTCATCATATTTTAATTTCATGTTATAATTTTAACCAACAACGTTTACACTTTTTTAACACAGTGATTTTATAACTTTATCTGATATGATCGGGGATCCACCCCATAGAAACCTATTCGCTTTCTTGAGGGCAATAGGTTTTATACATTTTATTTAAATTTTTAATTTAAATTTTAAAATTGTATATATTATTCATTTTCTCTTTATTGTTTTGGAATTTGATTTTAAAATAACATATACACAGATTTTGTTTTTTAAAAAGAATTTTTAATAATGCTTGTGTTTGGGTTTAACAATAAAATAAATAATTTTAAATATATAAATACAATTAACATAATATAAAGCTACAAAAAACTTACTCTTGGCGCAGTATGTCCAATTTTGGACCTTGTGCCATAAAACCCAATCAACCAACCTTTCTTTACGTATTTTTTAAAGGTAATGTATATAAAATGCAGAAATATTAGCATGTTTATTAAAACCTTCGTATAACAAAATTTTATTTTTAAAATGTTACCTTAGAATGTAAGATTATCCTTTAAAAAATAAGATTTCGCTGAAGCATTTTTTAAATAAACAATACTTGATAAAGAATTTAAATTGAGTTTCTTTATATAATATATCTATAATTATTATGCCATGCATTAGAAATTTCTTTCATTACTTTCTTTCATACTCATGTTAAAAATTTCATGCCATTAATTAATAAAATACTAATGAGTTTTAGTTTCGAAAATTACAGAATGGTGGTGCATGAAAGAAAACTACAAATACAGCATATTTTGCTAAGTTTAAAATAGCTAAATATAGAATTATGAACTTAGAAAATAAATAAAAATTCCTTTTAAATTTACAAGCATTGAAATTTTAGAAGTGGATACAATAAAAACTGTACTAAAATCTACTTTAAAAGGTAATTTATTTTAGAAAAAGTATTGATATATTTAAAAGAATGAAATCAAATATAATAGGCATTGATCATATAAAATAATCATATACTATATAAAATGCAAAAGGGGTAAAAGTTTACAGAGCTGTACAGGATTGGCGCGATGCCAAGTTTTCGCGCTAAGCGCTCTACAGCTCTGTCAAAAATTTAAATTAAATTACTTCGCACAATAACTTCAGCTTTGGAATTGCAAGTATTTCCGTATTACAAATATTAAAAATTTGAATCTGTCATTATAATTAAATACTGAACAAGTTTTAAATTCTAATAAATAGAAATGAATATTTTAAAAATCGATTTATAATTTACTGTAAAGATAAGTTTATTTTCTTAATTAAAATGTCAATATATTTCAGATTGAAGTCTTAAAATTAAATAAGATGTTTAGTTTACTTTTACGTTATTATTTATTATTTTCATTCACAAATCACATTCTATTTTTTGGTTTTTAATAAAAAATGAAGTTTTTATATTTGAATTCATTAAAAAGTTGTGATAAAGTAAATGTTTTCAGAATAAAAGATCATGGGATGATAATTTTGAAATTAAAAAGAAAATAAATTTTGTTATTTTTGTTTTCTTGTAATTTTTATTTCTTCTGTTCCCATAATGGTCTTGTTTTTCTCAAATATCAATTACTTTGGTTGGGGCTCGCTGTTTTAAATGATTTCTGAGTCATCTCCGATTTGCGTTACGAAATTCAAATTTAATTGTATGCACAAAAGTAGATCACTTGTATTGGGAATTAAAATCAGCAAACTGTTGCAACAAAAATTATATACCTAGCCATTAATTTGTCAGTTCAGAGAGATGAATTGGAACTAAGAAATTCGATTTTTTGTAATTGACTCCAACACTTAAATTATTTGCTCACCTTATCAAATGTCATCATATAATTAAAAAGCTTTGTATTTCATCCTATTTTATGGCTACAAGCATACATAAGCCAATGAAATAAGCTGCTATATATTATATTAGTGAAATCTTCAAAAGCTAAAATATAATAAAAGCTTTAAATTAAATTCGAAATATATATCAGAAGTTTGTTAAGTTGCAAAAGTGATCACTCTTGTTGAGTTTGCATTTAAATGTTTTAAGGGGTTGCAAATTATTTACAACCAAAAAAAATAATCATTTTATGATTCAATTTTAGTGGTTCATTCGTCATATAGTTAACAATAAGGAAAGACTATGGACAGTATATATATATATATATATATAAATGCATTTTTCAGAAAATAGAAATTTTTCAATCTTTTAACATAAATTTTCCTGCCAAAATATTGTTAGATGTAGTTTTGTTATTATACATTTTCCACAAAATAGATTTTTTTATCGTGTAATTTGCAATATTTGCAGTAAACTTAAATTAATCATTTCACTTTAAAAATGAATGTTAACTAAGGAAATTTGGTTATAGAAGATAGTTATTCTCTTAATAATTCAATTAAAAAATTATTTATAGAGTAAACAATTCCAGTTGAATAAATTAAATTTCAAAATATTTTAATATCACAATTTTTAGTAACTGTTATTAAGATTTTTTTGAGTAAATTTTTGTCAAGTTAGGCTATGCCCTGATGTATGATTTTTGTGAAAGCTTCAGCCTCAAAACACAGAAATATTTGCGTTAAAGTTTATTTTTAACCTTATTGTAAAAATGTTTTTTTAAAGCAATCAAAAATATAATGTTTATGATTGATAATCAAAAAAAGAGAATGAATCAAATATATGGAGATATTTTGCTTTTTCTTCGTGTGATTTATTTTTTTTTTTCAATTAATTTATCATGTTCTGATATCTTTTGATATTCTTGTTTCATTATTTTGGAAGTCAAGGAAAAGGTATAATAAAAATACAGGTATGAGCAACCATTATTTTTAAATTCGTATTAATTATTCAGAAAACATGTCTATTATGTTGTTTAGATAATTGCTTGCTTGGGAAAATAAAGAATAATTTCCTTTAGTCAATTGAGTTTATCAACATGAAAGGTGAAAGAAAATTTTATAAATGAAAAATTACTAAATTAGTCATCCGACTGATATATCACAATTATTGCAAATAATTTGTGAAATACGTTTAATACCTTTTTATTGTGGCACAATTGCAAAATCTAACGATTTCTAATTTTTTCCCATTTATCCACTTTCTTGTAAGAAATATTGATATAATCAATATAAAAATTTAATTTATATGCATCACATGCATCACATGAATATGCATCATAATATAATGTATTATTTTTTTACATCTTTCTCAATATTCATAAAATATAATGTAACGGTTTCAACATAATTCAGTGTTTACATCCTGTAAGATAATAAATATTTTATTGAATTACTAAGTATGCAAACAGGATGACATAAAGGATGAAAATGTCCTATTAATAACTAACAAACGCTTTAATTAACTTTGATAATTTAAGTGAATACTTAAACTATGGTATATTTATACTATTTCAGTGACATATAAGACTCTCATTTAAATAAATCAACTCTAAATGTTTTGCGAAAAAGTAAATATATAACTTTTGTATTGTAACACAGAATATAATTTTTTAAGTTAAACATTAAAATATTTTATTTTAAATTGTTTCTGGTAAAATGTTTTATTCAAATAAACTTATTATTCTATTTTTCTTAAAATTATTAAAACATTTCATTAAAAATAGTAAAATTTACTGCACACACACACACACACACACTTTTATTGAAAGATCCTTAAGATATATTTCCTAATTAAATATCGATTTTGGCTGACAAACTCTTCATTTTTTTAATCAAAAGTATTTTAAAACAACTTTTAAATTATCGATTATATCATGCATTGAAACTTATTTGAAAATAAATTTTTTCACTTAAGTTTCTTATTATTTACGAAAATGGAACTAATTATATTAGAGAATTATGCTGAATAAGAATCTACTTGCATAACAGCGATGACTATATGCATCGCTATTATGCAAGTAGATTATAAGACGACAAAAAATCATAAAATAAAGAAGTATATTTAAATTTCTGCATACAATTTCCAAACTTTAAATGTTCTACAATGGTGAGTTAAGTAAGTTAAAAGTATTTAAAGAAGATAAATTTCAACTACTATCAAGTTACAAAAACATTTAATTTATATTACTTTAAATATATTTTAAATACGACTTAATTAAAACGTAAATTATGATGATAAAAGGAGTTTCAATATAAATTCATGAGCACACATCTTACAATAGATATATTTTAATAAAGAATAATACTTTTGATTTATGTACAAAAATAAATTTGCAGACATTAAAATTGTTGTATGGTAAAATAAAATATTTCTGTTGAAAAAAGTATAGTTACAAATGAAATAAACTGACTTAATACTTTAAAATCTGTACTTCATAACGTAAGAAGTTTTCAAACAAAAGAAATTATAGATTTTAAAATGTCTAAATATATTTATGAAATCTAGTTTTACTAAGTATCCTTATCACATAAGATATCCTGCAAGAGCAAATATATTTCCAAATTTTGTGCAACTGAAGTAAAATTTATGAGAAATTTAGAGTACTTAAAAACTGCACCATAAAAATTCAAAAATAAAAATCCTTAAAAGTTAAAATAAATTACAATCTTTAAAAGAAATTCGAAATATAAATGTAATGTGTTTCTTAAGTGGCAAAATTGATCACTCTTATTTAGTTTGCATTTAAATGTTTTTTAAGCGTAGGTAAAGTAAGTACAAGCAATTAGAATAATCGCTTTAAAAATTAATTTCAGAGAATCATTCGTCATGTAGCTGATAACGAGGAAACACAGAGGAGAATATTTAAAATAAATAATATTTTGAGAAAATAGGAAATGTTCAATTTTTGACAGGAATTGTCTTCTCAAAATGTGGTTAGATAAAAATTTTAAGCATGATCGTCTTTGTTATGTTATCATTTTCCTCCAAAATGTGCTTCTTTTCTTATTGCATGCTATGCAATATGCTGATTAAATTTAAATTAGTCAATTCACTTTGGAAATAAACGTCAATTTAGGTATTTGGATGTAGAAAACAGTTATTCTTTTAATAATACCATTAAATAATCTCTTTCATAATAAATATTTCTGGATGAATGAAACGAAATTTCAAACGAGTTAAATATAGCATATTCAAAAAGGGTCATAATGAATAATTTTCATACATTGATGACAAAACAGGCTAGGATATGATGTATGGTTTTTATAAAAGTTTCTATTACAAAACACAGAAATACTAGTGTTATGGGTGATATTTCATCTTATTTAAAAATATAGTTTACGTGAAGCAATCAAGGGTATTTTTCTAAAGTGTTGGTCAAAAAACGAAAATGAAGAAAAGACAAAAATAATAAAAGAATAAAAGAATATTTTTTACCGTGATTGACTCATTTTTATTAATTAATTTACACTGTTTAGCAATTGACATGCGTGTTCTTTTATTTATTATGTCAAGGAAATGAAAATTACTTAAATTGGAGTATAAGAAAAAAATTGCAGAAATCCTTTTAATTATTCAGAAAATAGGAGGCGTTATATTGTAAAAAATTAAATATAAGATCATTGCTTACTTTGAAAATTAAATTATAACATCAAGCGAGTGATCATGAAACTTGAGAGAAAATTTATAATAAAACATTTTTCTTATAATTAAATATTTCTTTTATTGTAAATGGTTCGAAAACACGTTTAGTATCTTTTTTACTGTGCACCTTTGCAAAAACTTAATTTATAAGCTTTTAAAAATGACGCACTTTATTGTAATAAATATGCCAATAATCATTAAAATTTAATTCTATGCAGTTCAATATAATAAATATATATTTAATCTTTGGTTCAGAAGTCTCATAGAACAAAATTTTCAAAATTATTCATTGTATTTACCTCTTGTAAAATAATTAATATTTTATTGCAATTACTATGTATGCAAACACAGTAACAATGATGAAAATATCCTTTAAATAATCAATAGAAGAATGAACTGAGATAATTTAAGAAATTATTTAAACTATGGTTAATTTACACTAGTTAAGTGACATAAAACATTCATTTAACTAAACTCAAATTGTTCAGTATTTTGCACCAAAGGGAAAAAATATTACTTTATATTACGACATAAGATGGTTTTTATAGAGTAACATTTTAAAATAATTTACTTCAAAATGTTTCTGGATTAATTTTTGATGAAAATGTATATTTATACATACTTTGATAAAAAATATATATTTATACGATATATACAACTCATTTATAAATTTCATTAAAAAGGAGTAAAATATATTGTACAATATTGTATATTGTAATAAATTAGCCAGAAATCTTGAGATTAACTATTTTTAATTTCAAAACAAATAAATTTATTTAAAATATTTTAAATAGGAATGCATTAAAACGTAAATTATGATGAATTATAAATTTTCAAGATAAATTGAGAAGCCCTCATCTAACAATTGATATAATGTTTTAATAAAGAATAATATGTATAAATTGAAAAGGAACAAACAATTTAAGATATACATTAGAATATTAAATAGTAAAATATAAGATTTCTATACAAGAATGCATAAATAAAAATTCCTTGCCACAGTGATTTAATAGTTTAAACTCTGTAAATTAAAATTTAATCAGTATATAAGTAAAACTAGTTAGATTTTAAAATATCTATATATACCTTTGAAAATATTGTAATAAATTAGCCAGAAATCTTGAGATTAACTATTTTTAATTTCAAAACAAATAAATTTATTTAAAATATTTTAAATAGGAATGCATTAAAACGTAAATTATGATGAATTATAAATTTTCAAGATAAATTGAGAAGCCCTCATCTAACAATTGATATAATGTTTTAATAAAGAATAATATCTATAAATTGAAAAGGAACAAACAATTTAAGATATACATTAGAATATTAAATAGTAAAATATAAGATTTCTATACAAGAATGCATAAATAAAAATTCCTTGCCACAGTGATTTAATAGTTTAAATTCTGTAAATTAAAATTTAATTAGTATACAAGTAAAACTAGTTAGATTTTAAAATATCTATATATACCTTTGAAAATCTGAATTTATTAAAACATTAGTGAAAACTCATAATGGCAACAGCGGAAATCTCAATATTTTCTACTAGAGAAACATGTATACAGAAATTAGAGTATGCAAAAACTCCACTATATAAACATACATATTTTCGGAGATTTTCATAAAAAGCAACAGACTTTTATTTTTGGGAAATCTCAATTTCCATCAGAAAATAAACACGAAAAATAATATTGTACATTTAATTGCATTCATAGTATCTGGAAATGTTCTAAGAAAGCATTCTTTGTATGCATTATTTTTTCATTCATGCAAAATCAAACACGTTAATATTGAAGAAAAATGAAATATTTAATGTTAAGGCACATTTTTGTCAATTGATAAAATCTAAATTGCTAAAATTTCTAAAAAAGATTTTAAAGTCATTAAAAATATAAGATAGAAAATCTCTAAGTAAAAATTTCAAATTTAAGAAAGAAGTTTCTAGAAATAAATTTTACCAAAATTTAAATTCAAAAACAGAAATTGATCAATGAAACATGCACTTAATATCTCACCTTAAATTGCCTTAAATTTATTATTCAAATAATGTTCCACCGATTTGTTGCAAGAATCCAGCAATTGAAATAAGTACATTACTAAATAATTTAAAGTTCAATAAATTACAATACTTAAATAATAAATTTAGTTAATAAGTGTTTAATATATTTCATTTTAAGAAAAAGAAACTTATTCAGAAATACATTAGGTTTCGTTATTTGAAGCATAAACTTAGTTTTTAAAGTTAATATGTACGACCTATTCTTTCGTTAATGCGAAAGATATAGTACAATTGATCACTTTCTATTTTCTATTCACACAACACTCATATAAAACAACATAAAAGTCCTTTCAATACATAAATGTTACAAACCGTCAAAATGAGTTGAGCAATGGAGACTCAGTGCAAATTCGTTACTGAAAGAACAAGAACATGATTCACAGATAAATGTTTCATCCTTCAAATCAATTTTTCCTTCCAGTTCTTGAAACTGAGAGTTAGTTGGTTGTAGGGTAACAGTTTCTCTCTTAAAATAATTGTCTTCATATTGTGTCGTATTTTCAAAATTCAGATTTTGAGCAGATTGATATTGCAATGAAACATTTTCTTTAATTTTAGTTGGTATCCTAGTTTTGATATGCACCTTTTCCTGGTGTCGTTTTAAATCTTGGCAATGAATGAAAGTTTTAAGACATTCTTCACAAGTATACGATTTTTCTTTAGCGTGAGTTTCATTATGATATCTAAGAGAATTGGAACAAGTAAATCTTCGCTCACAAGGGTTAGATTTATGTGGTTGCTCCTTTGTGTGAGACCTCCTATGTCTTGTGAGATTGAAAGGATTTGTGAATTTTCGATCACAAGTTTCACACACATACGGGCGCTCTCCCGTATGAACTCTCCCGTGTTTACTGAGATTCTCCTTTGTTCTGAACTTTCGTTTGCAAATTTCACACTCATACGGACGCTCTCCCGTATGAACTCTCCCGTGTCTACTGAGACTCTCCTTTGTTCTGAACTTTCGTTTGCAAGTTTCACACTCATACGGGCGCTCTCCCGTATGAATTCTCAAGTGTGCAATGAGAGTCTGCTTAGTTCTGAACTTTCGTTTGCAAATCTCACATTCATATGGCTTCACTCCCGCATGTATCAATTCATGTCTTTTGAGATGGTTATTCCTACTGAAATTTCGATTACAAATATCACAAGGAAATTTCCGTTTTTCTCTATGAATCTTTTCATGCTTTTTCAAATCTGAATTCGAACTCAGACCCCGCCCACAATGCTTAATGTCGAGCAACTCTTTTCCAGTATGCTTTCTCATATGAACATCTAACTGAGAGGAATTATAAAAGGACACACCACATTCTTCAAAAATGAAATTTTCATCAACTTCTTTATATAAATTTTTTTCATTATTGTCATTAAAGCTGCTCATGATATTTAATTAATCTCCTGAAAATTATGTCTTAACTTAAAATCAAATTTTGCGAATTAAAAACGTATAAGAAAAGCTGAATATGGAACACCTTGCGAATACAATATTCTCTAACAGAAGGGATAAATTGGAAGAAAAATTAAACTCCTCTTTAATTGCTATATATGTCTGATTCTTCTTACGTCATTATACTGGCATGACTTTGAAATATGTAGAGATCGTTGCCATATTTTTAAAAATAATCCAATTATTAGTATTAAAATAAGCATTTGTGTCGAGGATACATTTTTAATACATTTTTCACACAAAACTCATTGTTTTTTCCACGAAAATATGCTAAATTGCTTACATATTAGGACAAAGTATTTAAAACGGATTCATTACTATTTCACGCGCATTCATTTTCAGAGCTGGATTTGAACCTACCAAATGCTGAAGCGAAATCCTTAATCATTATGCTGCCAGGGGAGTAGTGCATTTTCAAATGCATAAAAATGATTTTTACGAATAAATGCATGTATTGAAAATTCGATTTACATGGATCACAATGTTGCTATCATTTTCAAACTTTTGCTCAATGTGGTATAAGTTTTTAAAAATGAAATGCCATAACAAAGTACTTATAAAAATATAACTGTTTATATTGTTATCGATTAGGAGTAGATGCATTTATTATTTATTCTATTAGCTACTTTTCGATTTAAATTTTTGAAATTTAAATATAATTATGATAAATGAAATGCTTTTTAACACCCATACTTCTTTCTCGTTATTTTTTATCTTTGATTCTATTTATAAAAAAAAAAAGTTGTTTATCTTTCTTTTAATTTAGAAAAGTGTGATCGAGAGAATTTTATTCAAATTTCAAATGATGTTGCCCATTTTTTGAGTAAAATACTGATCTTAAAAATGAAATATGAAGCATATAATTTTTAAGTGTAAGGAAACAAACATCTTTTAAGCTGACATTCTGTATTCATTGTAATTCAAACTGAAATAATAGAAAATGGTCACTTTTCAAAATTTCATTTTAATATTTATGCGTTAAATTTGCACTTATAAATTAAGAGAAGAATTTGAGTTTTAACCTAATCAAGTATATTCCCATTTGGGAATAAACCTATATTTATAGATTAAAAGACATTAATTTTTAATTTTGACTTGCGAAAAACGAAAATATTTTTTTAGTTATTTGTAATTACATATACATATGTCCATATCCATTTTTAGTTGATGATTACCCAATTTCCTTTGTGTAATTGCAGAGTTAAAAGCACTAAATTTAACTTGCTATTGAATTCATTAAAGAAGAAAGATTTGAATTTTATAGTAAAGTTAAAGGAATTTAAAAAAAAAAATTTCTCAGAAAATAATAAATAGCAATACCTTTACCAACATACTGTGTTAACGTGCAAAAGTTATAAGTATGTTAACATGAAAAAACAATATCTCTTCATTTAATTCATTAAAAGTTCGGTTTCTTTTAAAATTGGTTTTTTTTTTTTTTTTTTTTTTTTTTTTTTGAATTTTTAAAGTACAGAAATTCTTTTAAATGCATCCTTTTTTTCAGAAAGATGCAATTAACTGTTCTTTTGATAATGCAAAAGGGGTCCTGTCTAAAGCGATTCGATAATTGATTCTATAACATCAAAATATTCAGAACGCACCCCCCCACACACACACACAAAAAACTCTGTTCGATATATAATATATTTTTTACTTTTGAATCCCTTCTTGTATATTTTTGGAAAATGATTTTTCAGTTCTTAAATTCTAGGAAAGGTGGACACAGTCTGATGGATAATTATGCAGTCATAGTATTACGGCGTGGTTTTATTGTTGCACACATTTTAATCACAGTGTAAATCTTCTAAGTATTTATTGTCTTTTTTTATAATTTATTACTTTTATCATGTTTATATGTTATTTTCTTAGTTGGTACTTACAGATAAGTTTAAATATTTATTTTGATGAAGGAAATAATGGGATGCGAATTTTTCAGAGAATCTGCATTTATAACTTTTATACCCTCATGTAATCAAAGACGTTTTATCTCTGTTTGAAAGTTGAAGCACATTCATAATAAAAAATGTCAAGATTTCATCATATTTGATTTGATGTTACTT
Organism: Latrodectus elegans; assembly: GCA_030067965.1. Lineage (NCBI taxonomy): Eukaryota > Metazoa > Arthropoda > Arachnida > Araneae > Theridiidae > Latrodectus > Latrodectus elegans. The sequence continues at coordinate 105,265,293 of CM057819.1, forward strand.
GGATTGACCACACTTTATGAACAATTTCCAAAGGTATCTCTGTTCAAAGCATTTGAGGGATTATAATTTAAGGTTAATTTTGTTCTGAGATTTTTATTCACGAATCGACAAAATTAAGAATTTTAAATTAAATTCATTTTTAAATATTTCTTGAGAATTCACATTGGAAATAGTACATTGATTTTTTCAATATTGTAAATGTTATTATACATGATACAATTTCCTATTATATCTCGATATGCATAACTCAATGACTGAATTTTTTTCTATACTGACCTTTTAATTACCGACATTTGTTTAAAAGATATATATTGATTTCACAACCTATACAAGTTAATGATTATATACAGGTTAAATGTCAAAAATATATTTAGTTTACTCGTTTTCAAACAGAATTTCTTTTTCTAGATCATTTGGAAAATATTAATATATTGTAATGCGATATTTTAATAACAGTAACGCGCATTTTTTTAAAAAACTTTTTCAAAAAAAAATATTTTCAAGCAAATTTTGATAGAGATAAATGAATTGTAAAAAGTATATTATACTGGAAAGGATGTTTATAATATTTTTTGTTAAATATAATATTTGGAAGTGTTTAAAAGAATTTACTGAGAGATCTTCGTATATTTTCAGAATTTTGGCTTACTATAACTACTTATGTTTTCTGACCAAGAAATTTAATTAATTAAAAAAAATAAATAGATTTTTTGAAACTATATGCAAGTAAATTAAGCTCACCGAAATATATAATATAAGCAAGAATTATATACTTTCGTATTTTTAAATATATATGTTTTTTTTTTTTTTTTTTTTTTTGAATTATTAGTCATTGAAAAATGAGAATTAAAATTCGTCTTAACATCTAGACATATTAAAAATAAAACGTAGGAAATATCGGTCATTTTGTCAAAGAAAAAACGGTCATTTTGTCAGGTTCTAAGAGTGAGCTTCAAACTCTTTTGAATAACCAAAATAGTTTTCAAAGAATTTTAGAATGTAGACCTTTGCTTAAGGCTCTGGCTCACAGAATTTCTTTCCAGTGGATCTCTGCCCATTTTAGTATTTTGGGCAATGAAAAGGCTGATTCTCTAGTTAAAAAGAGAACCTTGATAGATCAACGCATGAATTGCCCTCTATCATTTCATTAAACTAAATTGTTTGTTAATCTGACTCTCAAGAAGATTCTTAAACAAGATATGGTTCAACGTGCGACGCACAAGAGATGGAAGATTTTGGGGGAGGAAAGACCTGTTTCCGTATTTCCAAGAAAGACTGTGATAGCCCTTTTTAGAGGTCTACCTAGACATGAGTGTTACCGGGACCATCTCTATAGGATTGGAGTGGTGGGTTCCCCGGATTGTGTTTTGTGTGACTCTGGTCAACCAATGATTTTTGAACATTTAAATAGTTGTGTGGTTTTTTCGCAGTATGAGTGCATTATTGAAAAGTATTGGAGAGCCCGTGAAATAATGGCTTAGGTGTAATGTTCGGCATTTGTAAATAATAAACATATTTTCTTGAAAGCAGTTAAATTTTTGCTCAAAAAGGATGATATCTTGTATACAAGGGTATATAGGTCACATTTTTTAAAAACAATTCATTCCTATTGTTCATATATGTTTTCCAGGTGGGATTTGAACTCACGAAATAATGAACCGATTGTTAAGGCCTAAATCATTCTGCTTCGCGGTGTCTGGTGCCTTTTTCTATGAATAAAACTGATTGTTTGCAAATAAATGCATGTATTGCCATTTCGATCAAATTGGGGAATAATGATGTCATCTTCAGTTCAAGGTGGTATACAACTATTAATAATAAAATGACATAATAATGTGCACATAAAAGGAAACATATTGTTTGTTGTTAATCAGGTCCACTTGCATATATTATTCATTCTGTTTAATACTTTTAGATTTTTTATTAGTAATTTAAATGCAACTATGTTGCATGAAATATTGTTTTCAACATCCATAATTATCTTTTGTTATTTTCTTTATTTTTACTTCTTTTTATGTATAATATAAATGAAGTTTTTACATTTTATTATGATTTTAGAAAAATATGATCTTACCAGATAATTTTCCCCCATTTTCAAAGATATTGTTCCGCATTGGAGAAAATATTGATCTTAAAAATGAAATGTTTAATCTTTAATTTAAATGCGTGACAAAAAAAAAGTTCCTTTTTTATTTTGTAAATGAGTATGCTATCATTTTGCAATCATTGTATAGCTTAAATGTAAATAATAGATAATATATAACTTTAATTGAAATTAAAAAAATTTTCTAATACTTACTTGCTTGTGTTTGCACCCATAAATTAAAAATAGATATACTGCAATTTTTAAGTAATCATATATGTTCTCAGATAATGGTTAGAAAATGTTAATTTTTACAAGCAAAATTATTAACTGCACATTTTCGTAAAAGAATATATTTTAATAAATTTTTATACGCTGAAAATTGCAGAAAAAACTACCTGTTTTAAAATAAAAAGAGATTTTAATCAAGTAAGAGAAAAGACATAACTTTTTCATCTTAATATGCTTATAATTGTTGGACATTAACACATTATATATGTAAATTTGCTGCTTGTCATATTTTTTAAAAGAAATATTATATTTTAATACATAACTTTTTAATTTTAATACCAAAAATTTCTTTTCTAAATAACTCAGAAGCAAGTTAGATGTAGTGATTTTAGATAATTAACTACGGTTAGGAAATTAAGTAATCATAAAAAATGGATATTTTCATACGTATTTTTATACACAAACTACATCTAACTTGCTTCTGAGTTATTTAGAAAAGAAATTTTTGGTATTAAAATTAAAAACAATTTACATATCAATAGATAACGCCATCATTAGAAGTACGCATTGTTATTAGTCAAGCGGAACAACACCAAAAGCTAAATTTGTTATGAAATGTAAAATATAACTATGAATCGGTTTCCTAAAACCTGTCCCTTTTTAGACAACTAGGATAATTATTCTAATTGTTAGTTTATAAACGCGTCTGATGAGTCACTAAAATATTAAGATCGAGAAAAGAATACAATCTAGAGGTAATATGGAAGTTGAAGGCTCGGCACTAGCATTTCATTTAGGTATTATCAAAGATTAAATAAATGGAAAAATGGGTATTTATACCTAACTGAAATTTGAATAAATTGATCAAATGGGGAACTAATCTTTCTCTCCCTTATTTAGTTTAATAAAAATAATTACATTTTTCATAAGTGATATCTAAATTCCAAAGTAAAGATATAAGTTTAAATTAAATAGTTTGCATAACTCAATATAAGTTAAAAATTTGAAATTATATATATATATATATATATATATATATATATATATATATATATATATATATATATATATATATATATATATATATATATATATATATATATATATATATATTATATATATATATATATATATATTATATATATATATTATATATATATATTATATATATATATTATATATATATATATATATAAATATATATATATATATATATTATTTATATATATATATATATATATATATATATATATATATATATATATATATATAAATATTTTTATACCCATTCAATTATTTTCATTCCTACAATACATAGTGGTAATATGGAGTTCTAAATATTTTCTACGATTCTGAAGATAAAATGCGTATTTAAATATAACTATGCACATATTATGTTTTATTATAAATTTTTAAGCGTGCTTAAGCGAGCATTAAACGATAGACAAACATCGACAAGTACACAGACGAGCTTGGTTCCGAAAATAAATTCAAGAAAATATTCTCAAGAATACTTAAATTTTGGGTGCACTAATAGTGAAGTAAATGGAGAAGAAAGGTCCCTGTGTATCATTTGCTCAAAAATGTTAGCAGCAAACAGCATGAAACCTAATAAACTTAATCGACATTTGGAAACGCTTCATAGTGAGTACGTAAACATACCCAGAGAATTCTTCGAATTAAAATCATATTAAAAGCAAAAATCATTGTTGAAAAAAAAATTTGTCTGTTAAAGAAAAAGCTTTAATTGCCTCTTACAAAGTTTCATATAAAATAGCCACAGATGGAAAAAGCCTCAACCAATTGGTGAAGAGCTTATTTTACCAGCCGAATTGAGATTGTAGAAATTATGTTTGGAGATAATTTTGCAAAAGAAGTGTAGTCTAAGCCTCTTTCAAATGATACTGTTACTCGATGAATTGCTGATATAGCTGAAAATGTAGAGTGTCAGCTGTTGTCGAAGTTGCTTGACAAATTGTTTTCAATACAACTCGATGAAGATACATTTTTAATATAATTGTCACACAAAAATCATTGCTTTTTCCACGGGAATGGTAAATTGATTACATATTAGGGCAAAGTATTTAAAACGGATTTATTACTATTTCACGCGCATTCATTTTCAGAGCTGGATTTGAACCCACCAAATGCTGAATCGAAATCCTTAATCATTATGCTGCCAGAGGTATAGTGCATTTTCAAATGCATAAAAATGATTTTTACGAATAAATGCATGTATTGAAAATTGATTTACATGGAGAATAATGCTATCATTTTCAAACTTTGCTCAATGTGGTATAAGTTTTTAAAAATGAAATGCCATAACAAAGTACTTATAAAAAATATAACTGTTTATATTGTTATCGATTAGAGTAGATGCATTTATTATTTATTCTATTAGCTACTTTTGGATTTATATTTTTGAAATTTAAATATAATTATGATAAATGAAATACTTTTTTAACTCCCATAATTCTTTCTCGTTATTTTTTTTATATTTGATTCTATATATAAAAAATATAAAAGTTGTTTATCTTTCTTTTAATTTAGAAAAGTGTGATCGAGAGAATTTTATTCAATGTTGCCCATTTTTTGAGTAAAATACTGATCTTAAAAATGAAATATAAAGTATGTAATTTTTAAGTGTAAGGAAACAACCAACTTTTTAAGCTGACATTCTGTATTCATTGTAATTCAAACTGAAATAATAGAAAATGGTTACTTTTTAAAATTTCATTTTAATATTTATGCGTTGAATTAGCACTTATAAATTAAGAGAAGAATTTGAGTTTTAATCTAATCAAGTATATTCCTATTTGGGATTAAACCTATATTTATAGGTTAAAAAAAATATATATTTTTGACTTGCGAAAAACGAAAATATTTTTCCAGTTATTTGTATTTACATATGCATATGTCCATATCCATTTTTTGTTGATGATTACTCAATTTCCTTTGTGTAATTGCAGAGTTAAAAGCACTAAATTTAACTTGCTATTGAATTCATTAAAGAAGAAAGATTTGAACTTGAAGTAAAGTTAAAGTAATTTAAAAAAAAATATTTCTCAAAAAATAATAAATAGCAATAACATTAATTACGTGTTAACATGCAAAAGTTATAAGTTTGTTATTATGAAAAAACAATATCTCTTCATTTAATTCATTAAACGTTCGATTTCTTTTAAAATTGGCAGTTTTTTTTTCCGAAATTTTAAAGTACAGAAATTTTTTTAAATGCATCCTTTTTTTTCAGAAAGATGCAATTAACTATTCTTTTCATAATGCAAAAGTGGTCCTGTCTAAAGCGATTCGGATAATTGATTCTATAGTATCAAAATTTTCAGAACTCACGCACCCCCCTCCCACACACACATACACAAAAAACTCTGTTCATTATATAAAATATTTTTTACTTTTGAATCCCTTGTTGTATATTTTTGGAAAATGATTTTTCAATTCTTATATTCTAGGAAAGGTGGACACAATCTGATGGATAATTATGCAGTCATAGTATTACGGTGTGGTTTTATTGTTGCACACATTTTAATCACAGTGTAAATCTTCCAAGTATTTATTGTCTTTTCTTATAATATATTACCTCCATTATGTTTATATGTCATCATCTTAGTTGGTACTTACAGATAAGTTTTAATAATTATTTTGATGAAGGAAATATTGGGATTCAAATATTTCAGAGAATCTGCATTTCTAACTTTTATACCCTCATGTAATCAAAGACGTTTTATCTCTGTTTGAAAGTTCAAGCACATTCATTATAAAAAATGTCAAGATTCCATCATATTTGATTTGATGTTACTTGGATTCACCACACTTTATGAACAATTTTCAAAAGTATTCCTGTTTAAAGCATATGAGGGATTATTATTTAAGTTTAATTTTGTTCTGAGATTTTTATTCACGAATCGACAAGTTTAAGAATTTTAAATTAAATTCATTTTTAAATATTTGTTGAGAATTCACTTTGGAAATAGTACATTGATTTTTTCAATATTGTAAATGTTATTATACATGATACAATTTCCTATTATATCTTGATATGCTTAACTCAATGACTGAATTTTTTTCTATACTGACCTTTTAATTACCGACATTTGTTTAAAAGATATATATTGATTTGATAACCTATACAAGTTAATCATTATATACAGGTTAAATGTCAAAAATATATTTAGTTTACTCGTTTTCAAACAGAATTTGTTTTTCTAGATCATTTGGAAAATATTAATATATTGTAATGCGATATTTTAATAACAGTAACGCGCATATTTTTAACAAACTTTTTCAAAAAAAAAATATTTTCAAGCAAATTTTGATAGAGATAAATGAATTGTAAAAAGTATATTATACTGGAAAGGATGTTTATAATATTTTTTGTTAAATATAATATTTGGAAGTGTTTAAAAGAATTTACTGACAGATCTTCGTATATTTTCAGAATTTTGGCTTAATATAACTACTTATGTTTTCTGACCAAGAAATTTAATTAATTAAAAAAAATAAATAGATTTTTTGAAACTATATGCAAGTAAATTAAGCTCATCGAAATATATAATATAAGTAAGAATTATTTACTTTCGTATTTTTAAATATACATGTTTTTTTTTTTTTTTGAATTATCAGTCATTGAAAAATGAGAATTAAAATTCGTCTTAACATCTAGACATATTAAAAATTAAACGTAGGAAATATCGGTCATTTTGTCAAAGAAAAAACGGTCATTTTGTCAGGTTCTAAGAGTGAGCTTCAAACTCTTTTGAATAACCAAAATAGTTTCCAATGAATTTTAGAATGTAGACCTTTGCTTAAGGCTCTAGCTCACAGAATATCTTTCCAGTGGATTTCTGCCCATTTTAGTATTTTGGGCAATGAAAAGGCTGATTCTCTAGCTAAAAAGAGAATCTTGATAGATCAACGCATGAATTGCCCTCTTTCATTTCATTAAACTAAATTGTTTGTTAATCTGAATCAAAAGAAGATTCTTAAACAAGATATGGTTCAACGTGCGACGCACAAGAGATGGAAGATTTTGGGGGAGGAAAGACCTGTTCCCGTATATATAAGAAAGACTGCGATGGCCCTTTTTAGAGGTCTACCTAGACATGAGTGTTTCCGGGACCATCTCTATAGGATTGGAGTGGTGGGTTCCCCAGATTGTGTTTTGTGTGACTCTGGTCAACCAATGATTTTTGAACATTTAAATAGTTGTGTGGTTTTTTCTCAGTATGAGTGCATTATTGAAAAGTATTGGAGAGCCCGTGAAATAATGGCTTAGGTGTAATGTTCGGCATTTGTAAATAATAAATATATTTTCTTGAAAGCAGTTAAATTTTTGCACGAGAATCATGATATCTTGTATACAAGGGTATATAGGTCACATTTTTTAAAAACAATTCATTCCCATTTTTCATATACGTTCTCCAGGTGGGATATGAACTCACGAAGTAATGAACCGATTGTTAAGGCCTAAATCGTTCTGCTTCCAGATGTCTGGTGCCTTTTTCTATGAATAAAACTGATTGTTTGCAAATAAATGCATGTATTACCCTTTCGATCAAATTGTGGAATAATGATGTCTTCTTCAGTTAGGTGGTATACAATTATTAAAGATAAAATGACATAATAATGTGCACATATAAGGAAACATATTGTTTGTTGTTAAACAGGTCCACTTGCATATATTATTTATTCTGTTTAATATTTTTAGATTTTTTTCAGTAATTTAAATGCAACTTTTATTGTTAGCCATTTGAGTATAAAAGTACGTATGAAAATATCCATTTTTTATGATTACTTAATTTCCTAACCGTAGTTAATTATCTAAAATCACTACATCTAACTTGCTTCTGAGTTATTTAGAAAAGAAATTTTTGGTATTGAAATTAAAAATTTATGTTTTTAAATATAATATTTTTTTAAAAAATATAATGACAAGCAGCAAATTTACATATATAATGTGTTAATGTCCAACAATTATAAGCATATTAAGATGAAAAAGTTATGTCTTTTCTCTTACTTGATTAAAATCTCTTTTTATTTTAAAACAGGTAGTTTTTTCTGCAATTTTAAGCGTATAAAAATTTATTAAAGTATATTCTTTTACGAAAATGTGCAGTTAATTAATCTTTTGATTACTCAACTGGAGTCCGGTTCCAATTGTTTCGGATAATTGAAGTTCTATTGCCTTAATATTGTTTGAGGAAAAAAACGAATGACCTAACTCTCCATCATTCATTCTCTTTCGCACGCACGCACGCACGCTGTTTCAGACGCACACACACACACTCAAAATTCTGTTCATTTTATAAAATATTTTTTACTTTTGGCTCGATTATTTTATATTTTTGGGAAAAGGTTTATAATTCTTATAATTCTATAAAATGGTATGTATTCTGAAGAAAATTTAATAAGCCATAATTTGATAGCCGCACATATTTCACTCAGAGTTTAAATTTTCCAATCAATTATTTAATGAAAGTACCGTTATGTGGTTGTTGCTAAACCCAGATAATCAATTTCAGTACTAGATCAATTCCCCAATCCAGGAAATCAAAAAATAGAAAGTTTAGTTATAAATTTCTTAAGGAAAAATGTCAGTCTGCAGTCTAAATAATTTTTTTAATATTAAGAATATACTAAGTTTGATATAATTCACCAGAAGTGTAACAATTGTAATACTAGGCAGAATAATGGCTGTGCATTAAAAACTTCTTTCATTGATTAAATAACATTTACTGTTCATGCGTTAGAAAATAATTTAGGTATAATTTCTTTAAAAACCGTAAATAACGATTATATTTTACGGATAATTTAACAGAATTAATCTGAGCAGTAATGGAAAAAATTTTATTTTGCAGTCTAAAGAATTTTGATTTAATCATGCCATTTTTTTAATTGCTGAGTAAACACTTAAATAAATTTTTATTGAAACAATTATCAATAAATTAAATGTTTAATCAGCATAAACTGAATTTTTATTACTACTGTGAGCTCTGTTGTTTCATTATTAAAATTAATGACGGATTAAATTTAAATTATTTAATTAGGGGTTTTGTGTGTGTGAAATAACAAGAAAATACCATTTACATATTTACAAATGAATGTCAAATACTAATCTAAAATCATTCTAGGGAATTATAATTCAAAATTATTGACTCGCCAAAATCAGTTTATACGCCTTCGGAGTTTATTCATCTCGGCTCTCCACGTCGTTCTCTCTCTTCAACTGTATGTCCGGTGGCAAATTTGAAGTGAATGACACTCTGGTAGCGCTTTCAATCCCACAATCGCACTCCTGACGAAAATAGCTGACCTCAGCATTCGTCTAAAATCAGAACTTCCTGAAATAAAAAAATGAATAGGAGCAGTAATAAACTCAAGAAAAAAAAATAGTAAAACAGTATTGTCAATTTTTGTCTAATTCTTCGTGTTAATTCTCATTGAAATCATCGTCATTATTTCTCGAATCTGAGACTTCGTCATGAAGGATTCCTTCATCTTTATCTGGTTTGAGAATCGATGGCGGCCTCTTCACTATTGTTATTGGTCATCCTCAATAGGAACCGTCTTGAAAACATATCAGTTTTTGTTATTTTTTTAAAGAAAGGGAAAAAGTAACAGTCTGAAATGAAAAGTTTAACTTTAAAACATTGCAATTTAGTGGGCAAAAAATTCAAAATCAGTAATTAGTCTTCATTGATGTGTCTTTGATTTCCCTTTTAGCACGTGTTAAGTTATATCAAGCCAAGTATTTATATACTCAGCACAAATACTTGTAATCAGGAGACTTTTTTGGTAAAACCAAATTATTGAAGATCGTATGTCTCACTGCTTTTAACTTTTATTATTTTGTAGGTCCGTAAACACTTGGTTTTTAACTTGAGACCTGGAACCTGTTGCATACGCTTATTAACAACAAAACCATTTAATTTGAACTGCATTGCTGTTTTTCATAAATTTTAGGTTCTGCGATTTTAATTTTGAACTTTTAAAATTTTTAGTAGCTTCTTTTCTAAGATTATCGCTATTATTATCTGTTCGCATATCTTTGTCTAAGAGATCATTAAGAACATTCCTTTGTCTCATGTATGTATCCAATAGCAATTCCAAGGGTGCTGTTTTAAACTTCTGCAAAAAGTTGAGTTTATAACCTATTGCATACTAATATGCAAATACCATTTAGCTGGGTTGTCTATGGACGGTTTATACAGTACAGAAATTGTACTGAAGTTATGGAGCTCCTGTTGGCAATTGGTATCAAGGTGAACCGGTGATTATACAAATGTGTTTAGTGTCTTTGCGGCGAAAATATTCTTCAACATCATTTGAAATAAATGTAGAAACTTTATCCGAAATGATGAAAAATGAATTCAAAATCATCATAAGATTCAGTTGGTTAAAGCCATATAAATTTGGTGAAACTATCGATAACAGCAAAGATATATTTATATGTCTTAAGAGTACTTCTTAACGGAACTAAAAAATCTTTATGCTATGTGTATAAAGGAGTGTCATCTTTTAAGATTGGTGGTAATTCTCCTCTTACTTACCTTTTTTTCGATTGCTTAAAACACATGGTATACAATTTGATAAACACTTCCCAATTGTTTGCTTAACTGGAGGAATGTAAAATTTAGATGTTAAGCATTCTTCTTTTCTCTTAACTGCAAAATGACTTTTCTCATGTGAGTAGATTTAATTACATTCATTTGCATTTCCTCTGGGACTATCAACAGTTCATTACAATTAACATATCTATAATAAACATCATATTTAAGTAAGTAATCATCATGAGATTTTTATTTTAATATCTCTTTAATTGTTTTGATAAATTCGTCTGAGTTTTGTGCTTGGATTATTTTTAGCGTTAAGCTACTTTGAGCTATCATGCAAATCGTATTTATATTTATAGCATCAACAGGTCGCATACTAGAACCTTTTCGGTTTTTAATTACACAATTAAAAATCGCTTTTAACATTAGAACATTTCTTAAAAGTTTAATTCAAGTCCGTACCCTGACACAGTTTGTAAGACAAATTTAAATTATAATTAAGTCATCCAAATAAATCACTACAAAACATTCTTTAATAATTGTCCAAATACATTATAGGTGTATTTTGAAAAGTACTCGAAGAATTATTTAATCCAAATGGGTAATTCAAAAACGCATATTGACCATTGTGTGCAACGAATGAAGTGTATTTAAAAGGACTTTTCTTAACGTCAATGTGGAAGAAGCCGTTTTTTAAATCCAACGTTGTGAATACTGCGGAAGAATGCAATTTATCTATTATGTTATCAATAAATGGCAAAGGGAAATGTTCAAGAACAGTTTCTTTTCAAGACGTCTGTAATCAATGCAAAGTCTGTGGGAATTATCTTTTTTATTTAAACTAATACCTCAGGTAAAGAGAAATCGGACCAACCATTACGAATTATTCCCTTAGTTTACCATTCTTCAATTTGAGTTTCAACTATTTTTTTCTCAAAAGTAGGCAGTTGTCGCCAGAAAGAAGAAGTTGTTATTTCATATATTATATTAATTTTCATAATAACATCAACAGTTTTAATTTTACTAGAAACATAATTTTTTTATTACTGAATGTATTTCAGAAAACAATGATTTATCCTTCATGGCTTAAATCAATTTCTGATTCATCGTTAAGATTTACAAAATTAACTAAAAAATTATCTGTTTCGCTCTTGTTATTGTGAAACGATACTCCATTGTTGTAAACTATTAAAGTACCATGATTAATCATGTCTCTCAGTTCCTACAATTAAATCAAAACTTACAGAGCCATCATTTATAGCAAAAATATTTGTATTAACTGTTGAAACATCAATTTCAAATGCTCTAGATTTCTGCACAATTTAAGAATATAAATTAAGAATTTTTAGAAATCTATAACAGATGAAATAAGGTTGTTGGCAAAATTTCACTGGTACATCCCCATTCAAAAATTCTTTATATAAATTAAATTGTAACTAATTAAAACAATGTTATGAAATAAACATTGATGCATCGGTCTGGAAAAATTTCCTACCCCTTCCGAATAATATCAAAATTGAGGGAGGGGATCCTCTAGTGATGCCATCTATCGGAGGATTTGAAGAGCTAATTCGTACTTATATCTTCAAAGTCATCAGCTAAGTGTTAGCACATCAAAGTCTTCTAAGTCATCTTTGTGGTGCTATGATAAAAATAAAAGACTTATATTATTGACTAAAATTCTCATAGCAAAGGCACAGTGAGCTTGGCTTGTTCAATAGTCATTAGTAACAACAACAACAACAACAACAATATTTTATAAAGCACTTATTAATGAAAAAAATTGAAATGCGTTGGGTATCAAATGAAAAAACTTTATTTTATCATATCATTCAAGAACTCTCATAAATTAGCAACTTTAAATATTATTTTTTTCTACATAAATAATTTGAAATATTTCCATACATTTCCGGATTACAAATTTCAAAACCAGATTACCTGACGCAAAAGCCTCTTATTAAAAAAAACTGATAACAAATATTCCTGAGAAGTGATATAAAATAAAAATATATCCCAAATGTAAATAATTAAAATCAAAAAATAGTAAATATAAACAAATATCATTTATATAAAGGCAGCTGAACGTGGGTAGTTTGGGATAAGTACCTCGGAGCAGTAAGATAAAAGCATTCAGCAAAAATTTTCTGAATGTTATATTATATTGCTGAATATAATGTTATATTGCTGAATATTTTATTTTGGAAATATTTTTCCTCTGTTTTGTTTTCTCATGTGGAATATTTATTGCTTATGAATAATTTCAATTTAAGATTTTATTCACCATCAATGAAAAGTTTATGATCAAGGAAAATTAGTTTGTAAGTAAGAAAATTTTAGGAATTTCAGGGCACATTATGGAAATGCTATACGAATACAGAAGAGGAACGAATCTGTAAATTGTTGAAACTCTATCTCATCTTTTGAATACAGGTGTGTGAGATAAAATGAAGAAAGAAAATCGACAAAATCTATTTTAGAAATTTTTAAGGACGAATATCTTTTTGAAAAATATTAAACTGTTAATTTTTCTAAAAATATTTCATATGAAATAACAAACTTTTTCTTACATTATTTGAATATATACTGAGAACTTTTTCAAAAAAGGATATGGCACCTTAATTTTATAATTATTTTGTATTTCACAATTTAAAATGGTGGAAAACAAACCACTATTACTATGGGATATTAAGTAAGAGATAAAGTAGGACATTTTACATTCATTACAGATTATATAAATAATATTTTTTATTTAACTAAATGGAAAATAAAATATAACTCATTAGGGATATATTTAAATGTAAAGTGTTTTTTCAAATCAACTTAATTATATTAAGAATTTAAATGTTAAGTCGTTAAAAAATATATTTAGTTTTTAATATAAAGTCAACAAATTACCACAATTTTCTCAATTTCATGAATTTTACCTAAGATATCTTAAATTTTTTGATGAAATTTAATCTTCTTTTTCAGAAATGTTAATTTTAGTATTCAATAATAATTTCTTAGATATTTTTAATTTGCCTTTTTTTTCATAAAATGTTAGCTTATTGTTTTCTTTATATTTATACTTCCTCATTATCAAAATAACTAAAATATGCGTTTAAATTTGCAGTATAGCTTTCATTTCGTTACTTTTAACAACAAAATTATGTTTTGCGCTATAGGACAAACTAAAATGAGTTCTGTATTTCAGTATATACAAAACCTTTCAAATGAACACCATAATGTTGATTATTCATCCCCAGCACCATAAACATTCATTTAAATTTGAAACATTCACAGCTACAAAAAATTGAAATTTAATAAAGCGTGTGGGATGTCAAACCAGTCATTCAGATGAACGAGAAGAATTATATTTTCTGACGTAATAGCTTATTTCTAAATTAAACAAATATCCATAATGCATAAATTAATAACTGAGAATACGATGGAAATATTTCATTTAAATTATATTCATTTATGTTAATATGTTTTCGTTCTCAAAATTTGTTTTTGTATTTCATGCTTATCACGAAGAGAAATATACCCTTAATTGAAGATTGACAAATTTGAATGCAGGAAAAATTCTGTTAAGAGAAAATTGAAATTAATTATGAATTGCGTAAATAAGAGTTCGTTTAAAAAATAATATTCATCAAAAGCGCATTTGATTAAATCAAAATATTTCTCTTTCTTTATTTTTTCTATAATTGTGGATTCGTTAATTATTATGTATATTTTCAAAAATTCACTTAATTTATTAAAAAAATTATACAAACTAATTCTAGGGAAAATTTTCGAATTACTTTTTTGTGTTTATACGAAAAATTGTGGTGATTGACAAGCTTTTTTCATTTTTATAGTTTTAAGCATTTCAGTTCAATCACTGCATAAAATTACATGAAAATTTATCAAATAATGTGCTAGTCGTACATATTTTTTCTTTGATAATCTTAAATATAATTATTTTTAATCGTAAATAAATAAATGCATTTATTTTCATTTATTAGAGTTTTATTTCAAATTTTCCAATAGTTACTTTAGTCACAAAATTTTCAAAACTATTTGAACGAAATGCTGAAGAAATTAATAATTTTATTACCAGGAAACAGGAGTTTCAAAATACCATATTGGGATAATGTAGTTTATCATGTTTTTCTTTAATTATATTTTCTATTTTAAAAAGGAAACTTTAATTTTGATGTTTATAAAACTGATAGCATCTGAATTAATTATCTTCCTATTTTATCGTATCCATTAAGACATCCTAAAGTTTATAGACGTTTTTCCAATTGATTTTTATATTTTTATAATTGGTGTTTATGGAAAAAATGTTTATTTAACGACTAAAATTAAGTAAGAAAAAATTGTAAAATATTAAAGTAAATTATTGTGTTTATTTAAAATTTACACTGTAAAATACAAAAGTAGAATAATATTTAAGTCTTATAAAATTCACTAAATTTTATTTAGCTGCAGCAATAATTAAGAGAATAAGGTTTCGCTTTTTAATCTTGGGAGAAATATCTTTCAAAATTTATCTAGGGGGTTTACCTTCTTTAGGTAAACACGGGTGTCACAATGCCGAGGTACCCTAGTTATCTGTCCTCTCTTTTACTTTCCTCTCTCCTCTACTCTTCTGCTTTTTTTCCTCTTCTCCCTCAGTGTGGTTGCCTCGAAAGAGGTTGAGGGCTCCCCTTGAGTAGCTTTCGCCGCTCTGTTGCTATTAGCTACTCTTGGGGACTAAATCACACACGTGTTTACCGTGCGTGGAGACCCGTGTCCCTGGAAAGGAGGGTCCTGGTAATTGAGGCCCCCAGAGACCAACACATTACTTTGGCCTCTGCTTCAGTTAAACGGGAGGTGTGTTGTGGTCCCTAGCACATCAATCGGCTTTATGGATCAAGCAATCGGTGCATCTACTGGGTGACTCGTTAAGGTGTGGAGGCCACTTCAGGGATGTACTGTAGCGTATAGGATCTGGCTAGCACTGGTGCAGCTGGTCTGCATCCCCTTGTTGGACTTGGTGGTGGGTGGTGCGGTCAGGTCCCGAAATTTTATAATCAAATAATGGAGAATAAGAATTTAACTTTTCTCCGCGGGAACATCAGCGAAAATCTTAAACCAGGAAATTTTTTGTAATTAAGAGGAAGGAGGGATATTTCACAACAGTGTCTCTCTTCCTTATTTCAAAAGGAATATCGGCAATTGTTGGGGAAGTCAGAAAAGTTCAAAAGATGCGCTCGGGTGACTTGCATGTAGAGTCTGCATCCGTCTCTCAAGCAGCCATTCTGGCAAGTATGAAATCGTTGGCAAACTTGGAAGTGACAGTCTCACCTCATGGTTACCTTAATTTCTCTAGTGGTGTTATTTTGGCAAGGGATTTGTTATACTCGCCGACGGAGGGTATTCTGAATAATTTACGGAATCAGAATGTCTGTGGCGTTAGACGCATCACAGTCAGATAGGTAGGTAGCATAATTGATACTAAACACCTTGTTGTTCTGACTTCTTTGCGACGCCAGACCTTCCGCCCAGTACGTAAAAGCTGCGTATATATGAATCTTACCCGTCAGGCTCTTGTATACCAAATCCCTTTGCGATGTTTCCAATGTCAACGATTTGGACACTCGAGAGAAACGCCTGCCCAGAGGCAAACTCACCTGCGCTCGTTGTGCGGTGATTGGCCACGATAGCTCGAACTGCACGGCAAAGGAGGCATGTGTCAACTGTCATGAGTGACCATCCCTCCTATTCTCGAAGTTATTGTCCTCAGTATGTACTGGAAAAAGAGATCGCCACAATTAAGGTTAATCAAAATATGTCTGCTTATCCTGAGAGGCTAGACGATTGGTCACTTCCCGTATCCCCCAGATTGGAATCAGATGCGCCACAGCTGCCAGAAAGAGTCACCAAATCAAGCAGCACACAAACTGAACCATTTTTGGTTTCAGCTCTGTTAGATTACCCCAAGCATCAGAAAAGCCAAAAAATTTAAAAAACTCCTACGTTTTCCAAAAAAAGCTACCTTTGCCAAATCAAAATCAGAGAATGCATTAAAATTAAAAAAGCAAAAACATCAGTTTTCACCCGTAATACTTTCTCCTGCCTGGAGACTGACACGGTGTCCCCATTTCCCTCGGACGATGATACACATCGTTCGAGTGATTATATTAGATGACTGCCTTCCAGCTCCAGTAAAGGAGCTTTTAAAAACTAAACAATAACTTCCTTTGTATCTTGGAACTGCTATGGTTTGCGATCACATCTTGATGACATCCACGTCTCTAGTGTCAGCTTACAACCCTGCAATATAGCACTTCAGGAGACATTCCTGAAGTCTCTCAATGATATTACTATGCATGGGTTCAAATGCTTTAGAAGAGACTCAGGAGACGATGGTGCATTGGTTCTGGAGGTGTATGTATATTAACATCGAATTCTTTCCTTGCAGCGCTATCCATCACCACAGTCACTACTCTACAGATTGTAGCGGTGAAATTTCACACCACATACAGTCTGTAGTCTATATTCACCACCACATGATGTCCTCAACCAAGAGGAACTGGATGGTCTAGTTGATCAGCTGCCGACACCATTCCTATTGTTAGGTGATTTCAACGGGCCATAATGCCTTCAGGGGAAGTGATGATACTAATTCTCGCGGTCGCCAGATAGAGAAATTTATTTCTTGATAATAGTCTCTGTCTCATTAATACCGACGAGAAGACATATTTTCACGTACCCACAAGAACATTTGATTCCCCTGATTCTGCTATTTGTTCACCATCATTGCTGCCATTGTTAAATTCTAAATGTAGGAAATGATCTGCACAATAGCGATCATTTTCCTCTCGTCATCTCCCAGGCTGGAGGGAGTAGTGTAGTACAACGTCTACCTACTTACTTGTACAGTCGGACAGATTGGACGTCATTTACACAATTGGTAGTTATTGATAATGAAATGGTTTTGATCGGAGAGTACTGAGGAAGCCATTAGAAAAGTCACTAAAACAATTATAAATGCAGCTGATGTAACAATACCCAAAAGTTCCTCTATACCAAAACGGCGTTGCAAACCTTGGTGGAATAATGAATGCCAAGAAACTTATAGAAAACAAAGAAAGTTATGGGGGTTATTTAGGAGGTACCTACAACGGATAATCTATTAGCATTTTAAGAGAGCAAAATTCACTAGCCTGTAGAGCTCGTCGTCGAAGTCAGAAGGAATCTTGGTCTCGCTATGTATCTTCAATTACATCTTCCACATCTAGTAAGCAGTTGTTGAGAAAAGTAAATGCAGCCAATGCGATTTATAAGGATTTTTCAATTTCCTATTTCAAAAACCGGAGCTGCTATGGACAATTATTCTCCCGAAGACATTGCTATTATCCTTGGTGAAACTTTTGTTACAGCGTTTCAAGCAACGACTCTTATAGTCCTTCCTTCTTAAGGACTAAGAGTCGTGCTGAGCGAATACCAATTGGTTTTAACCATGGTGAAGTTTTTCCTTTGCCTTATAACTGTGAGTTTCTGGATGTTGGATTTGAAGAAAAGCATTAAAGCAGACCCAATATACCAGTCCAGGACCAGACGGAATTGTGCTATCAAATGCTTCGAAATTTAAGTTCAGACTTTTATTAAACATATTACTTTTGTTTAATAGGATCTGGAATGAAAAGAAATTTCCCCATCAGCTTGGAATGAAGCGATAGTGATTCCAGTACTTAAGGATGGTAAAGATCCTTCAGACCCTTCACATTATCGACCAATAGCTCTGACGAGTTGCTTTTGTAAGACTCTCGAACGTATAACAACGGCCCATCTCTGTATATGTCTTAGAAAAAATAAATGTATAGCATATTAATCAGAGTGGTTTCCGAAAAGGAGATCCACTCTTGATAATATCACATACTTGGAGACCCAAATCCACAACGCTTTTGTGCGGAGGAACCATCTGGTCTCCATTTTCGGACATCGAGAAGGCATACGACCGTACATGGCGATATGGCATTCTCTGTTTACTATATGATTTTGGCTTTCGGCAATCTCCCGATATTCCTGCAAAATTTTTTGAGTTTCCGTGTTTTTAAAGTTCGCATTGGAACTGTACTTTCTAATACTTTTATTCAAGCCGAGGGTATTCCCCAAGGCTACATTTTAAGTGTCACCGTTTTTAGTCTTTTTCATCAGTAACATCCTTCATCAATTACTACCTTCCATAAATGGTACACTAAGTATGTTGACGACCTGGGCGTCATCATGTCAGGGGTCTAATATGCGATTAATTGAGAGACAACTG